>JAJHZJ010000599.1:2685691-2923191 GCA_023548195.1 Bettongia penicillata ogilbyi
ATATTGCTAAACCACCAAGCCTATTGACATGTGTTTGCCTGCCTTGGAAGTACCGGAAATATGGAGAGAAAAGAGCAAAAAGTGAATGAAAATTTATCTAATTCATAATCAAAAGAAACCGCTACAGGCATTCTTGGATTGGACCTTTCCAGTGCTCTAAATTTTAACCAACTGAAATCTTTTTCTTTCATTTTTTTTTTAAAGAGCCATATCCATCAGCCTCTTGAAGTGAAAAGGTTGCATCCTAATGGAAAAATCTATTTTAACATCAAGAAGGAACATTACACCGCAGAGTTTTAGAACTGAAAGGGATACTGGAGGTCATTTAGTCTAAGAATTTTATTTTACAGATGAGAAAACTGAGGCCCAGGCACATTAAGTGGTCATAAAGGTAGTAAGTTGTAGGGTAGGGATTGGACCCCAGGTCATGGGAATCACAGATTTGGAAGCAAAAGTTACCTCAAAATCTAAGCAGTTCCCTCCTTTCCTCCCCCTCCCTCCCCATTTTATGGATGTAGAAATTGAGGCCCAGAGACATTGAATGAAACCCTTGTACTCCAAACTCAGCACTCTAATTTTTAGAAGCTTTACTTTACCCCAAGCTCACATTTTCCTTCCTGTAGGGTTTCTTTACTAACACTGATTCTTTACTCAGGCCCCCTGGAGCTAAGCAGAATGAACCTAATCCTTCCTCAATACAGTGGCTTTTCAGACATACTTGAAGACAGCTACCATGCTCTTCTACCTAAGTTTTTGCTTTTCCGGGTTAAATATCCAGTCTTTATCAAGCCAGCTTCATAGGGCATCAACCTGATTCATTTTACCATCCTGGTAACTCTTCTTTTGAACGTTCTCCAACTCATCAGTGTCTTTTCTAGTTGTGGTTTTCAGAATTGAACACAATCCTCCAAATGTTATCTGCTCATGGGCAGAGAACAGTGGAACTCTCTTCTCTTTAACATACCTTTCTAAGAGCAGCCCAAGATTGCATTTGCCTTTGGGCTGGCATATCACACTGTTGACTCAGTTTGCAAAATTCCTGAGATCTCTTTACAGAGAAAACTGCTTACCTCACCCATCTTGTATTTCTGAAGTTGATTTTTAAAGTACTAAGTGTAAGACTATATGTTTACGTATATCCATGGGCATGGGTAGGTGTATGTATATATGTTTGTGTATGGCTATAGACATTCACATGTGTATGTATACATGAATATGTACATATATAAATATGTATGGCATGTGTATAGGCATGCATACAGGTAGGTGAATAAGGATAGGTGTATAAATACATATATATATGAATATGGGCAGGTATATGTGTATGTATATAGGTATATATACATATGTGTATATGTGAATAAGTATGTACATGTGTATATGGTAGCCCTTTGTATTGAAGAGGACCAAAATGACATCATGGTATCTGTGGTCAAAAAACAATGTGAATGATCATGCCAATAAAAACTTGGAAGGTTCTACCACAGGTCAGGCCCAAATTTCTATATGATCATTTTCTCTAAATGAGCATATTTCATTTCTTTTGAACTATGGCAATTCTTCCTTGCTTATAGAGTGTAGCACCTTCTTTGAAACCGTCACGCCATACTTTATGTGTCCCACGTCTCACAATCAATACCAGAGTTTTTCAGAGAGATCTTGCGAATGTCTTTATTATCGCTTCTTTTGAACACCATGTGAGTCCCTGCCTTGTGTAAGTTCTCTGTAAAATAGTCTTTTAGGCAAATGTACATTTGGCATTTGAACAATGTGGCCAGCTCTTTGGAGTTGCGCTCTCTGCAACCAAGTTTGAATGTTATATGGGTAGTTGTATGTGTAAGTAAAGGTATAGATATAAGTATGTATATATGTATATGGTATATGTATAGGTACATGTATGAATATATGGATGTGAATGAGCATGTGTATATATGAATAATTATAGATATTAGATATGGATGTGTATAAATGCATATGTATATGTTTGTACACATATGTACGTCATCCTTTTACATTTGGCCTATTGTATATGAGATTTAATTTGCCTTTGCACAGAGTGTCCCTCTTTCTCTGTTGAGATCTTTTCAGATTCTAAAATGGTGCTCATCTAGGATTTCTTGCACCAATTTCTAGACCAGTGAGCCTAGATTCAATAAATATATGGATTGAAACAGGTTAACTGCAGTTCTGGAAGATAATCAACAATATGGGAATTGCATTACTGTCAATTCCCAACCTCCCCCCACCCCCAATCAAGATACTCTGGTTCTTTCCCACAGATTTTTTTCTCTTTTGTAATCTGGCTCCTATTCTCACTACTTAACGGAAACTGTAAGATTACCAAGGCCATACTTCTTGCCAGATCTAACAGAGTCTTCTCAGTCTTTATGTTACTCAACCTTTCTCCAGAATTGGATAAAATATAGTTGGTAACTCTTGCTCCTCAAAACTTCCTTCTTCCCTTGGTTTCCATGACATTGATTTCCTTTTTGTCACTTTTGTCACTTAGATCATTTCCTCTCCTTTCTCCCTCCACCAGTTCTGGGTGCCTCTCAAGGTTCCATCTCTTAGTTCTGGATTTCTGTTGCCCATATTCCTTTGCTGAGAGAATCTCAACCATCACCTTTGTAGTGATGACCCTAAATCTGTGTCTCCAGTCGTTTTATTTCGCCTAAGTTCCACCCCTGTATTTGCAGCTGATAAATGGGACATTTCCACTTAAATTTCCTGCTGTGCATATGCAAAAAATGCTCTATCACTTGTAAGGAGAGCTAGTATTATCTGCCCCAGGGTTGCCAATAACATCTGAAAAATTGTGCATAGCACTTTAAACCCCTGGAACTTTAACCAGGAACATTAACTAGTAGCCAGGAAAAATGAAGGCAGGTATCTTTTTGTTTTTGTTTCATACAAAAAATTGGCTCTTTGCATTTCAGCTCCAATGACATCTCCCCCACCTGAGGCTTTTTTTGATCTCCCCTCCCCCAACTGCTAGAGGCTTCCTGACTCTGGAAATCATTCTGATATTACTTGATATATATTTTGTACACACTTAGCTGTGTATATATTGTTTCTCCTTATAAGAGAAGGGGAAGGGAATAATAATTTATTAGACTATGTCTCAAGTTCTATATTAAGAACTTTACAAATATTACCTTAATTGATCCATACAACAACCTTTGAGGTAGGTTCTGTTATTATTTCCATTTTGCAGTTGGGGAAACTTAGCCAAACAGAGGTTGTCTGGGATCTTATTATTATCTGGGATCACGCGGCTAGTAAAGTGTCTGAGGCTGGATTTGAACTCAGTTCTTCCTAATTCCAGGCTCAGTGCTGTATCCATTGCATCACCTAGCTGCCTCAGTACCAATGCCTTAACGCCAGACCTCAGAAACATCCTATTTGCAAATAGCCCAAAGGAAAATCGAAAGACTCATGATGGATGTAAAGAGATTGCTGAATGTTACCAATGATGACTTATATGCAAGAAAGGGGCATAAAAAATATCTTCAAGGACAAGTATGACTTAGGTTAGTCAAGTAATGGGAATGGGGGATAACAAATAACGTAAGCACTAGTGTTATGATTAAACAGTATTAGCCTTTTGAGTGAATTTTCTATAGAGTTCACAAATCCTAACACTCAAGAGCATATCCCCCACAACGTCTATCCTACCACCTATTACTGGGTAATACTCTGATATCACGAAAGTGATCTGGCCCTCAGAAAATTATAAATCTCAGAGACCATGTAGGGCCCCTTCCACCCTCTGCTTCATTTTACAGTTGAGGAAACTGAGGGCAAGGAAGGTAAGTGATTTGCTCAACATCAATCAGTGTAGTAGTAAGTGCTGAATGGCATTGCATTCATTTTTCCCCTTAGAATCTTGCACTCATCTGTATTTTGGGCAGTGTTCTAGATTGCTGTTACATTGCCATTTGTCTGCCATGTAAGGCCTTTTAATTTCCTTGCTGAACTTTCCCTTTCTTTTGGCTGTGCTCTATATGTTAAGCATATCTATTTGCTCCTTCCATCTGTTGCATGTGGGACATCTGGATTATTACAGAGATGTCAGAACCTATGTTCCCTCTCCTCCTATTGTTTCTTAAGTGAGAAGAAAAAAAACCATTTCTGATGATACTCTCAGATATATACTATCCAGAAAGCCTGAAGTCTAATTTTTTACACACTAATTCCCATAGTGATTTATATCTAGATGGGTCCTGAACTTTACTACTATGACTCTCTTGGACACACACAGATAAGGGACATACCCCAGAGGTCTTCAGTCTCCCAGAAAACACACCCCTGCAGTTTGTTCTTGTTATAGGTAGTCACCCAAAACTCACACATGAAGTGAAAAGGAGACTAGAATTTGATATTGCCAAGCTACTATGGTTTCTCAGCCCCATCTCAGCCCGCCATCTACAAAACATACCCAGTTGCTGCTATAATGACTCTGCCATAAAGAAATTGGTTCAACAGTCACCAGGTAGGGTGAACTTGATTTTTTTACATGCCCATAATTGCTTCAGTAGAGTTCAATTATTTTCAGGTTCCTCAGACTTCTGGTCCATACTTCTTTGCTCATGTGTAATGGCTACTAAAAGATAGTCCTTGCACTGACGTGGGAGTGAGTGTTTGAAGTGTCTGACCTCAGGTTCTTTTTTTTTTAACTTGAGTTTGCTGTTTCTAATGGGTAGCTAGGTGGCACAGTGGATAGAGCACCAGGCCAGGAGTAAGGAAGACCCAAGTTCAAATGCAGTCTTAAACACTTACTAGCTATGTGACCCTGGGCAAATCACTAAGCCCTGTTTACCTCAGTTCTCATCTGAAAAGTGAACTGGAAAAGGAAATGCAAACCACTTGAGTATCTTTGCCAAGAAAACCCTAAGTGG
Source organism: Bettongia penicillata ogilbyi (assembly GCA_023548195.1). NCBI lineage: Eukaryota > Metazoa > Chordata > Mammalia > Diprotodontia > Potoroidae > Bettongia > Bettongia penicillata. Next base: position 2,690,590 of record JAJHZJ010000599.1, read on the forward strand.
AGTCAGACATGACTGAGACCACGGAACAACCACAAAGTCAATTCTAAAGACTTGGAGGGGAGGGAGAAGCTCTTCTATTTGCTCGTTTTACATCTCTTTCCTTTTGTGTCAAAATAAGTTATTTGTTCATTTTTCCTTGCTCTGTGGTCTAAGGACCAGAATTCCAAGCTATATAGTTTTTGCCTGGAGTTGTATCTCCACAAATTCCATATCTGTATCTTAATTAAATGTAATCAGAATAATTTTGATGTGATAACTTCTTCTAGATTATTAACAAAATTATTAAACTATCATACATTTTGCAGCATTGCATTGCATATCATCCCTGAATGGAAGAAAGTATCCATTATTATCTGTAACAATGAGTCCCTCAATTCTTCCTCTCCTATGGAATTGATTACAAACCAAACCAAACCCAACCAAACCAATCCAAAACAAAACAAAACCCACTCACACATGCAATGTAAAACTCCAGGGTAGAAAAGAATTCATTCCTTTAGAACCCGCATACTTTACTTCACAGGTGAGGAACCTGCGGCCTCAAGGCCACATGTGGACTTCTAGATCCTCAAGTGCAGTCCTTTGACTGAATCCAACTACATGTCAAGGTTCCCCTTCCCTTCTTTAGTCAGAAATTTTTACCTATAGCTAGTAATCGGACAGAATATTACTTAAAATATTTTTTTAAAATCTCAGTTGAAAATTAGCTTTGTATACCCGATGTCCAGCAAAGTACACTGCAATGTAAATAATAGGCACTTACTGAATGTTTATTAAGGGAAAGTTTTTTTTAAACCCTGAAGGATCTGAAAGGCAACTTACTATTACTAAAATCATCCTCATCATTATTATTGAGCACTAACTGTGTGCTAAGCTCTGGGTATCCAAAGAAAGGCAAAATACAGTTCTTGTCCTCAGGGGGCTCACATTCTACTGGAGGAGACAAAATGCAAGTAGCTAGATAACATGAAAGATAGATTATATGCATATACACACAACACACATACAAACACATATTGTAGATAGTATGTATATGTATATTTATATATAATATTCTATATTATAAATGTAAAGTAATTTCAGAGAGAGAAGGCACTAGATGTGGGGATAGTGGAGGTAATGGAGAATCAGAATAGGATTCTTGCAGACTGTGGGACCTGAACTGAACCTTGAAGGTCAGGAAGCCAGGAAACAGAGGTGAGGAAGGAAGGAATTCCCAAGCTTGGGAGATGGCTAGGGAAAATGATCAGAGTTGGGATAAGTAGTGTTATGTGGTAGGAATACAAAATAGACCAGTGTGACTCTATCACAAAGTCTAAGAAGACTGGAAAGGCAGGAAAGGGTCAAATTGTGAAGGATTTTTAATATCAAAAGAGCATTTTTTATTTGATCTTGGGAGTAATAGGGAGCCACTAGAGTTTATTGTGTAGGGGAATAACCTTTTAGGAAAATCATTTTGACAGCCGGTTGGAAAGGACACAGATCTGAGGCAGGGAGACCCACCGACAGCTATTGTAATAATCCATTGTGAGGTGATGAGGGCTTTCTTTCTACTACTGCACTGCTCTTTAATATAGGATGTAGTATTTATCAATATAGCGATTTAAAAACAAAAAAAGAAAGAAAGAAAATTTTGTGGCTCACTGACCACTAAGATATGGCATAGAATTAACATGTTAGTAATTCCAGAGACTGATTGGTCTTATAGGACTGCCTACAGGTCACATTACAATTTCCCCAGTGTAATCCAATACATTGTCTTCTTCCTAGTCAATACTGAGCCCAACAAAGTGGAAAGGGCACTGAGCCTGGCATCAGACAGACCTGGTTTCAAATCCCACCTCAGATCCTTACTAGCTGTGTGACCCAGGGCAATCATTTCCTCTCTCACATTTATACAACAATTTGAGCTTAATTTACTAAGTGCTTTTCTTACAACAATTCTGTGAGGTAGATAGTGCAACTGTTATCCCCTTTTTACAGATGAGAATACAGAGTTTAAGTGTTGCCCAACAACACACAGCTAGTAAATGTCAGACATCATACCACTGGAGCTACCTCTTGCAGCACATGGGACACTCATGTTCTCTCTTTAATACCACTGCTTTGCTTTTGTGTTGATAGAAAGATCCATTCAGGAAAATATAGCTACTTGGGCACTAGACAGGAAGGTGTTCATTCCTTTGCCCATTCACAGAACTGGCAGGGATTGAGGCAACAATAAGGTCACTCCACCCCCCATTCTTAGCTCCCTTTCCCCTTCTCCCAAGTAGCCATGAGGCTTATTGTCTTCTTTTGATGCGCTTGGAATAGTGGGCATTTAATCAGTGCTTACTGGTTGACTACTTCCAACTGGAAGCAGCATCCCTGCCTTTTGTGTCTATGCATTAATGGGGATAGACACCTGTCCACCTTCCTCCACCAAATCCTCCTTTTAAAACTTGCCCCAAAGACAATGAGCAAACTGCAGATTTAATCATGGCAGCGATTTCTGACATGGCTAACCGCTTTCTAGAGGTCAGGCTGAATTAAAAGTGGCAGTAGACAGAAACTAGTTGTTACTCAATCCACAGTGGAAATCACTTATTTTAATTTACTTTAATATAAATTCATCTGGGCTCTGTCATTTTTTTTTACTCTATAATTATTATTCAATGTTAATATGCAGTAGTCCGGAAGTAATCTGCTCTGGCAAAGCAGCCTGGGATCAGTGTACTGTTCTTAGAGAATTTGGTAGCTATCTTTTCTAATGTTGGAGGCATCAAGATGACTATTCAGAAAAGAAAAGGAGAATTCATGCTTTCTCCACCCCCTTCATTTCTTCCCATTATGGAAATTGTTACACCACAATATACCAAAAACACATTTCCAGATTTCCCCCAAACTTCACCCTACAGTAATGCAGCCAAGTTTAGCAAGTACCTGGATTCCGAAGAGTCGCATGTTGTCAACCTAAAGAGTAAAACTGTTATCACCTGCTTAAGTACTGCTGACTGATGTATATTCAAAAGCAAATCAACACAGCCTCACCCACTTTCCTTCTACCAGGAAACCAGATGAGACCAGTGTTTCAGAGATAGGGTGTCAATGGATTTCTTTTCTTTTCTTTTTTTTTCTTTTCCTCTTTTTTCTGGGGAAAAGGGGAGGAAGGGCAGAATTGCATTAAAATGTAATGTTTGTCAATGGCAGTGATAAAAAAAGGGAAAACTTCCCAGCCCATTGCCAGCTATAAGGTATGCAGCAATCTGAATACATTGGTAATGTGAGGGACTGATTAGTCCTGTAAGGCTGCCTACAGGTTAGCAGGCCTCATTTCAAATCTCTGACAGCAATATATGTCGTTTCATGCTTCATCCTCATTCCCCATGTTCAACACAAACCGGGGTCACTCTATATATGGAAATCACTGTCTTCAGGGCAAAAAAATTAAAAAAGGTGAGATTGCCGCTTTAACCTCACTGGCCTCAGAAAATATGTTTTAGTCTGATACATTATACTAGTAGGAATTATTTATCAAGAAGATACAAGCTTGATATTTCAGAAATAATGAGATGTTCTGGTTTTGCAGCTGAAATTTTATGGTCCAGAGAGCATCAGCTATGAATCCAGGGGAATGAAGTAAACTTGCAATGAATGATATACACCAGGCAAGCCGGAGTAAAATGGCCGTGCAAAGGGCAATATGGCAGTTATAACACAGGACAAAACTGGTAGTGGTGAGAGGCCCTTTGTTGCTAAAAGAGGGAATATATTTTAAAGAGGGAGGAGCTGGGGTCCAGGCATAAAAATCTTTGAGTTTTACTTACAGATATTTTATGTGCAGGAGGTCCAATAGGATAAGGAAGAGATTATAATCATGCACTCTATAGTTGACATGAAATATTTAAAAACACAAGAAAATAATTTGATGGGGATGACGACTTTTTACAATGCGGTCTGGTGCAACCTAGGACACTCATATCAAAGTTATAGCCAATGCAACTTATGGAATCTACAGTGAAATAATAAATGCATACATCTGAGAAAAATCTGGGTTTGAATATTTTATTTAGCTTAGGTTCTTATGGCTTAAGTTGTCTTCATTGATTAAAGTCAGTGATCATGTTACATTTTAATGCCTTTAAAGGAAGACCTGGTAATTTTATTTTCCTATAGATATCAAAATGAAATCCCTAAAATAGATCATGAAGTTCTTTAACAAACTATTGGTGGAGCAGTGAACTGGCCCAATCATTCTGGAAAGCAATTTGGAACTATTTTTAAAAGGTTGTTATAATATGTGCCCTTTTGGACCCAGTGATACCATTATTAGGTCTATAACTTTAAAAGAGAAAAGAAATAACAGAAGAATCCATATGTAGAAAGAATATTTATAATGGCTTCTTTTTGTGGTAGCAAAAAATCAGAAACAAAGAAGATGCTTATCAATCAGGGAATGGCTGAACAAATTATGGCATATGGACGTAATGAAACCTTATTGTACTATGAGAAATCATGACAGGGCATGGTTTCAGAGAAATATAGGAAGACTTGTATGAACTGACACAAATGGAAATGTGCAGAACCAGGAAAACAGTTTCTCTAATAACAATATCGTAAAGACAATCAGTTTTGTCATTCATCTGTCTTCTTTTCTTCTCTTCATGTGACTACCCCATATGTAACATGGGACATTATACCAAAACCTGAATGGCAACATGATACATTGAAAAGGCAGGATTTGGAATCAAAGAATCAAATTTGGATCTTGGCTCTGTTGTTTGTGTGATCTTGGGCAAGTCATTTGCCTCCAAGGCACTAGAAATAAAAAAAATAACCCCAGAAAGAAAATTCCTGCCCTCATTCCATAGGAAATAAGTCTCTTATGGCTCCAGAATAAACTCTTTTTCTAGGTAGCAGTGGAATCACTGATCAGTCATTTCAACCTTTCCTTCTATAGGTCGACAAGACTAAGGGAAAATGAATGGTTGGGGCAAAAGTCAAAAAAGATATATTGTTTATTTGAAGCCTCTTAGAGGCTCTGGTTATTAGGAATATGAATCATTTCCCAAACCCTCCAATGATTTCTAGTATTATTATTTTAAAATATTATTTATTACAAATTTACAAGCTTCTGACCACATATATCCAAGAAAAGATACTGGTCATCCTAACTCCACTCAGATTAAGAGATTTAGGAGGTACCAACTGTTCCAGCCTTTGAGCCAAATGGGAGGAAAAAGGGTGCCAAATCTCTATAAAGAATTGAGAATGATCCATGGTAAATTAACATAGATAAAATGGCCAAGAATAGACTGTGAACTACAAATTCAAGGACATTGGAGAGCTTCCTTTTTTTTTTTTTTTTTAATGACTATCCAATGACTACTGGAGAAGTATTACTTCTCCAATTAAAACAACAGCAACATTCTTGAGGCCATTGGAGCTTCTCATATGGGAGAAGATGGTTGGCCTGCCCATTGAGTTACTGACTGAGCTTACTGGATGAAATAACAGATGTAATTAGCTTCACCTGATTTTAAAATTCATTAACTGAGGGAAGAGGAAGAGGAAAGTCAAGTGGAAAGCAAGACTTCCATCTTCTGCAGTGCAAGTTGAACTTATATTTTCTGTGGCACCATCTTCTACCTAATTTCTAGCCTTCAGAGGCATCTAAATGACTCAGTAAATAGAGCACTGGAATTAGGAAGACCTGAGTTCAAATCTGACCTCAGATACCTACTAAGCTACGTGATCCTGGGCAAGTCACCTAGCCTTTGTTTGCCTTAATCAACTTGAGAAGGAAGTAGCAAACTGCTCCAATATCTTTGCCAAGAAAACCACACGGACATTATGATCTCCACGGTCACGATGAGTCACATACGATGGAACAACGAAACAACAATTCAGTAGCTATGTTTTCTTTTTGTGTTTCAAAATCAATTACACTATCTATGTTTAATTAGAATAGTGTACAAGAACAGCATGTTCTTATTCATTTAACAAGTACTTATTGGTTACCTATTTTCCCCTAGTGTGACAGGATTGGGGTAAATGAGTCAAGTAGTATGAAAAAGGAATCTGATTCTGCTTTTAGGTGATGAGATTTCCCTAGTACTCAATCCAGTCCACATTGCAAACTTGGGACCAGAATAGATGGTCCGTTATTGTAAGAGAATCGATAACTTCCTCTGACTCCTAACTTGCCATCTCCTGCTGTGTGTGGCTCCTGAGGGAAGGTGCAAAGACCCAGGAAGACTTCAGTCTACCCCAACACCACTTCACCTTCAAGGGACACTTTCAACCTCCTGCGGATCTCCAGACTTTAGAGTCTCCCAACGGATCATTTGACCAGGGACCTACCTTTTTGTGCTGGCTTATCTCCTGCCTGATCTCTGGTCTCTTCTGAGAAGAGGAATAGTACCTTCCACACAATGTCAAATATGACCATACCTGATCATAACTCTACCTGTCTCAGTAAGTTTGAAACCCCATACGTCATCATCCAAACTACTTTCCCCATACTCCACTACTTGATTCCTTATTACCATCCTCCTCAACTTTCCCACCCCAAAGTCTCAACCAAACACCACCCCCATTTCTCTTGCACCCTCTGGAATGCCTATGCCATAGGCAACAAACTTCCCTTCATCACAAATCTTTTCCTTTTTCACTCCTCCTATTTTCTTTAAGTCACCCCTCTTCCCTCTGGGGAAACAGCCTTACTGGCCATTCTTTCCAGAACTGACTGCACCTTCACTCATTCCCTTTGCCTTGCTGGTCAAGGTGGGATGAGAGGAGTTGGAATATATCTTGCTTTCCATCGCCCCTTCCGGATTATCTCTCTACCTCCAAAATTCCATTTGAAGGGCAAGCAATCAAAATCCTGGTAGTTGGTGCCTGCAGACCTCTAGGTAACTCCCTTTCCTTCTTCAATGAATTTGCTACAAGGCTCACAATTTTTCTCTTTTCCCCAACTCTTGCCTTCAGATTAGGGAATTTCAACACACATATTGACTCTCCTTTTAACACCCTAACCACTCAACCTACTGATTTCCCATAACTTCCTCCTCCACCTCCTCCTAGGTCCTCTTATCATATTGCCAACTGTGTCCTGACAAGCCTCAGCCTTGTATCTGCTACTGTCATTCCTACACATGTCCTGCTGAATGAAAGTGGAGAAAAATCATGCAACCATTTTGATGGGGCCCACTATAGATTTACGTTATACAACCTCAACTGGGCCCTTATTGGTACTAGAGAATGCTGTCCCGCCCTTATCAACTCACTATCTCATGGCACACAGAAGTTCTTCCCCATTCATTAATAGACCCATGCGACCTGCCTAAGTTCCATGGAAGTGTGAGTCACATGAGTTAGTGGTGGGAGGAGTTGCTGAAAGGGTGGGATAGGGAGGAGCAGAGCTGAAAGGAAGTTGGTCAGACTAGTCAGAGTTGGGAAAGAGCAGGCAGCAACTAGCTCAAGTGGGTGAGCTTGTCTGTGATTTGTTTAAGGGAACTGGTCTGTGCAAAGCCTGACAGAAGGAAGGCTTGGGAATGGCTTTGTCCCCTGCAGTGCTCACGTGTGTTAACATCTTGGTTACTAGGATGCATTTGGCTTTCTGGTGTCTAAATCAATGTTTTGGTTCTGTCTTCCACGTGGAGAGTCTGTTGCATTTTGCAATTCAGAATTACGCTGGCATATTCATGAGTGCTGGCTTGTACATTTGTGTGTAGACATTTGAGGCAGCAAGTTTTACTACTATGTCAACTTTTTTGGATTTTGTCTCATGAACTTATGGGCATTCATCTCTTCTGTGATTCTTTGTCCTGTGTTGTAGTTATTTTCTATAGTATCTGGCTTTGTAGATTCAGGCAGACAGATTGTACCTTTTCCCGTACTTTCCTCCTTTTGATTAGAGAGAATGTGAAGATCAATTTAAACCATCATGACATTGTCATGAATACGTTCACCAATATCACTTCCATCATCAACATTGATAATAATTGAGTAACAGTCCTGTTTAATCTAGGACATGAAGACTTAGGGGAGAGTTTTCTAATTGTTCATCCAGTACTTTTCTCACTACAACAGCTGCCCCTCCCCATTCCAGGTAGGCAGAATTGGCAGTTTCCTCATTCATAAAGGCAGAGACCAAGCCTTTGTATCTCCCCCCTAATACCTGGCCCAGGGCTTTCAAACCAGTATGCACTTAATAAATGTTTATGAGACTGATATTGTTGAAGTTCACTGATATTCAGGCTATTACAAAAATTATGGTGCTAGTTGAAGCTTAAATATGTTAATGACATGAAGCTATTGTTATAATAAGATAGTATAAGAAAAAGAGATTACAACTTACAACTGCACTAAGACTTTTGGGACAACCTGTGTATAATTGAATATACTCAAGTCACAAGTTTATAATACAGACAGAAAATGGGTGTTTGGGAAAGAGAACTAGAGTGATATGGGTTGGAGTTTGCAGAATCATAGTAATTTAGTGCTATAAGAGTCCTTGGAAATCATTTAGTCCATTTCCCTCAGGGAAGGAAATGTGAAAGTGTACTGAGTTTGGAGTCAAATAAAGGACATCAGTTTAAATGTTTTGGACATTTACTAAAGGCTGTATGGCACAGTGGATAGAACTTCGATAGGCTTGGAAACAGGGAGATTCATCTTCCCGAGTTCAAATCTGGCCTCAGATACTTACTAGTTTATGTGACCCCGGGCAAGTCACTTACTCCAGTTTGCTCCAGTTTCCTCATTTGTAAAATAAGTTGGAGAAGGAAATAGCAAACTACTCCACTATCTTTGCTGAGAAAACTCCCAATGGAGTCATAAAGAGTTAGATAAGATTGAAAAAACTAAACACCACCAATAAATGAGCCAGGTTCTGGGGATACAAATGCAAACACAAGTCTCTGAGGTCAACACAAGTAATTTCATATTCTTACATCTCACTTTCCTCCTCTCTAAGAAGATAAGGTTGAACTCGTTGACCTCTCAGTTTCCTTCTAGATCTATGGTCCCTTATTTTTCAGATGAAGACACGGAGGCCAATAGAGATGAGATGATTAGCCAATAACGCCTGATAACATTGGAGTTTTTGTTCCTGCCCTCTAACTCTAAAAACTAAGTACTTTTCCTCATACACCATGTTGCTTCCAGTCTAGGATTCAAGAAAGAGACTGTTCTTGAAGGATGAATAAGATCTATGGAACTGAAGAGCAGATTGACACCTGGCAAGAATAGGGCACTCCACCCCTTAAAGACAGAAGAAAACAAGTGGCAAGCTCCTGAGTGGAAAAGTCAGTGAAGACTTCTCAGTACTTGACAATGGGCTTCTAGCAGGTAGTTAGGTCTAAGTTTCCATCTCCCAGAAATTATGTGACCTTGAAACTTGAGTGCCACCTCAGCATAGTGCATGCCAAGTAAGGTCATGAGTGTTGTGTTAGCTTTACATCGGTTGTTTTACTACCTCCGTGTTCCTTATTTCTAGGGTAAATTGCCACGTTTAAATTGTGAGCCTGCCTCCCAGCCAATGGGAGTAATAGCCAGCAGGGAGGGTGGGGGATTTCTGCGTTAGGACTATATAATCTTTGTTCTGCCTTCTGCAAGCACCTCACTCTCCTGATTACTTATCAGAGAGGAGATGCTCTTTCTCATGAGATTGTAATAAAATCTTGCCACTTTGCTTCCACCTTGAGCAGTCTCTGATTTTCATTCGAGTCGGTGGTCTCTGACCCACACACTCCAATAATCCAAAAAGAAAATTTGGGGACCGAGGGAGGAGAACAAAACATGAACCTGACCTCCTGCCCACTCCTTCCAGGTGCAGTTTTTCCAGGTGGGTTCTTTCTCTGCTTGACTCTGATATTATAAGAGTCTCCCCTACTTTGGCATCCCCACAGAGAGGATATGCAGAATAAAACACATTTATGAAATATTGATCGTCTACAATCAGTTTTTCTGAATTTTCAAATTTGTCCTTCACTTTCCTGCTTTTGAGTCTGGGTTTTGAGGGACTATGGGAAAGAGGTAAGAAAATGTCCTCACAAAACAAAAACGGTATTTTCAGAATTCCACTCTGCGGCTTTCAGACTATTTCCATCAACCCTCTTATTCATTTTGATTTATTTCCATCCATAAGCAGACTAATGCTTTTCTATGCTTTTATTGTTTATCAAGAATAGGCCTTCTATTGGAGAAAAATAATGTCTCTACGACCACCACTTTGCTCAATGCAGATCTTCATTAATCTGCAGCCCCAGTACAGGCTTTTAGCAGCAAGCACTTTTGATGGGAATTGAATTTGATACTGCATTATGGTTGTAGGGTTTCTTACAATAGACTGTGTTCTTTTCTGTGTCTGTGCACAATCAGAGAGACCCAATTAAATAATTTGGTGCAATAATGGAGAACAAAAGAGTATGAGGGCTTAAAGTGAAGACTTCAGCATTTGTATTCTGCCTTTCCTATATCATGTTAATTAATTTGCCTCAAAACCAAAGGAAATAACACAATGTGAAACAGCAGAGCTCATCTACAACATGGAGACCCTTTAAATGCAGATACCAGACCAAATCAACACTTAACAAAAGAACATTCTTTCATTTCCACAAGAAAAAATAAAGTTGCCTCTAATGCTAATGTCGAGCGATCCTAATATTAGGCTGAGAACAACTACATTTATGGCTTTCTTACAATGGGGGGAAATGAGATTTTAGGAGAACTCAGCTAAAAGTCATGTGATAACATCTACAAGTAACACTTTCTTTTTTGGGGGAAAGAGGGTGATTTGTACCTATGAATTCCCAGAATTCCCTCCACTGATATAGACTGGCAACCTCTTTGTAATTCACGGTTTTAGAGAGTTGCTTGGAGCCATGAGAGAGTCATGAGAATCATGTCCAAAGTCACCAGGTAATGACATCAGAGACAATATCTGAACCTCGATCTTCTTGAAGCTAAGGCAAGTCTGCTACCTACTATGTCACAGTGCCTCACAAGTACATAGTTTAACTCAATTAGGGCCCTTATAATGGGTAAAATTAATGCATGTTTATATGATCTGTTGATCATATTCAGTGTTATACAGTCATTTTGGCATCCTTCCTGAGGCTCTGTAAAAAGTATCAGTGTTCCCTCTTACCTATGTACTGAAGACAGCTAAGGAAGACAGATGATTTGCCCAGAGTCACACAGGTAGTATGTGGAAGGAGTGGGAACCCAAGAACTCTGACTCTAAATCCAATTATTTTTCTGGTATTTGTGTGGCTTCTCTTTTGGTTACTTTTGTACCTGCTCTGGGAGAGGTTTATGGGTTGGCTCTCCAGAAGATAGATGCTACCTTAGGTTCCACAGTAATCTTGTTGGTCTACAATTCTAAAAGTATATAGCTTGAGAGCCCCCATCAATCTGTTTCCCTATCAGCAATCAGTCAGGAGACTCAATTAGCTCTTAACAGAGGCATTTACTCAGATGGTACAGCACAAGCACTAGTAATGAAACATTACCGCCAGGAATGTGCTCTCCCACAAATATACCTAGTGTCTGAATACAATGATAGTGAAGCACATGTGTAGGATATGAGTATGGCAAAGTCAGCTCATAATTCCTGGTATTGCAGGACCTTGAAGTCTTCTTTTTCTTCATAGAGTCTTCATGCAGCTCCCCTTGGGAGGCATGCTTTTATTGAACTGGTTGCCCAGCTGCATTTCCAAGGTCTGTTCCTCTTTGTATTCTGATTATTTTCTTTGCTGCCAGAGATCATAGTCCTTGAAGTCTCTTTTCCCTGGTGATTTGCTCTCTGTAGCTGTGTCTGTCTGGAGTATGCATCTTTGCTCCCTACTGGGTACAGTGTCTCCTTCTGATAGAGTAGCTCCCTTCAAAACTAGATGGCTAACATGGGAGAGAAAGAGGAAATGGAAATTTTCTTATCCCTCCTGAAGGGGACATCTCTTCAGGCAACTCCCAGCTTATGATCTTTTCCATTCTACAATATCTGAAATTAGTTTGGGGTTTACCTATTTAAAGCCCCCGAAGGTATAGCTAATTTGTTTACTTAGTCAAGTGAATTGTTCTCTTCTTGACTAAGAGAGCTATTTCTACCTTATAAAAGAATCATAGAGTGTTTCATCTTGCAACACGTTACAACTTCGTCATATTTTATGACTACATCAAATGGAAGGGGGAAGGGAAATCACCTTATGTTATGTTAAATTATATTATTAATTAAATTATGTTATGAATTTGCTGCTGCTATAAAAACTACTACTGCCACTGCTACCACCACTACCACTACTACTACCACCACCACTACCACCACTACTACTACCACTACCGCTACCACCACCACTACTACTACCACTACTATCACTACTACCACTACTACTACTACCACTGCCACCACTGCCGCTACCACTACCACTACCACTACTACTACCACCATTACCACTACCACTACCACTACTACTACCACCATTACCACTACCACTACCATCACTACTACTACTCCTTCTACTACTACTACCACCACTACCACCACCACTACTACTATTACATCTGCCTCCAACTTGGAATTTTATTCTAGTCAAGAGATGCAAGATAAAATTTGCATAAGGGTATGTGATTGGGTGGATGTGTGTATGGAGGGGTGGATGTGTGTGTGGATGGGTGTTGGGATGCATTTGGGAAGGGATTAAAGTGCTTAGGCAAGGAAAAATGAGTGGAGAGTAAAATGGTACCACAGGCATCATATTTATCAGGTGCAATATCATCTTCATGTCTAATTTCTCTCCTGTGAGTTAATTCAGTTTTTATAAATTAAAAAAAATTCATTATGAGGAAGGAAAATGTAATGGAAAAGAATTCTGTCATTTTTTTAAAATAGGGAAAAATTCATTTGAAAGGGAAGGAATCTTTCTAAATTTTCATGTTAGGTTTATTTAAAGCTAAGGTATACCTGTAAAGCACAACGAGTTGAATTTAAATCTCTGTTGCTCTAGCATGCAGGTCTACCTCTATTAATAATTATAAAAATGATGATTATAATAATAACTCATCATTGTGTAACACTTTTAAAAAGATTTGCAAAGCACTCAAAGAATCCTATGGGCTAGATAATGAATTATCCTCATTTTGCAATGAAGGAAATTGGGACAATGAGAGTTCAAGTGACTTGCCTATGATCACAGAGCTCAGGGGTGGGGAACCTGCAGCCTTGAGGCTACATGTGGCCCCCTAGGTCCTCAAGTGCAGCCCTTTGACTGAATCTAAACTTAGAGATTTGTTCTGTGAAGCTTGGATTCAGTCAAAGGGTTGCGCTTGAGGACCTAGAGAGCTACTTATGGCCTTGAAGCCGCAGATTCCCCAACCCTGACATAATTAATGGGCGTCTAAAATAGTATCTCCTAATACTAATTCTACTACTCAAGTCACATAGGACTTTCCATCAAAATAGAGGACCCTCCAAATCAATTTGATAAGTACTCATAAAGAACCTAATGTGTTTGGAGCTTTCCAAAGCACAGGGGATGAAGAAAAAATGTAACAGTTCTCCTCAAGGAGCTTACCTTCTTCTGGAAGAAAAAATGAAACGTACACAAATGATTGTATATACACACATACACACATATATACATATATGTATGTATATATATTTGTATATGTATATGTGTGTTCACACACACATGCACACACAGTGATTTAGTGGAGGTAGAAAAGGAAGGATGTCATAGACTTGTACTTGAACTGAACCTTGAAAGTGGTTAGAGATTCCAAGAAATGAAGGTGAGAGGAAAGAGGGTTCCAGGAATGGGTAAAGATTGTGAAAAGGCATGGAGAGGAAATGTCACATACCTATAGCAGCAAATAGATGAGTTTTGTTAGAACATAGAAAGCATAAGGATTAATGTTATATCAGTACAGAATGATAGACTAGAGACAGATTTTGGAAGTATTTAAATGTCAGAGGAGTTAATATTTTTTCCTACAGGCAATAGGGAGTCAATAACATTTCTTGAACAAGGCAGTGTCAGGGCCATACCTAAGCTTTAATATATGAATTTCTGAATTTGGCAGCTGGGTAGAGGATATGTTGGAGAGGGGGAGAGAGAAGAAACAGGGAGGTCAATTAGGAGGTTATTGCAATAGTGCAGATGAATGGTGATAAGAACATGAACTAAGGGGGTGGCTATGGAAGTAGAGATAAAGGGATGATTGGGATGGATATTGTGGAGGTATAATCAACAAAACTTAGGAACTAACTGGATAGGGGTGGTGGAAAAGGAGAGTGAAGCATTGAGGTTTACTCAGAGGATATTTCCCCTATTACCCATAGCTCTTCTGACATCATTTGGTGGTCAGATATCCCTATCAGTACCAGGAGCAAAACAGACCCACAAATCAGGACTTCTGTCTGTTTCTTGTTTCTTGAAGGTTTTCTCTAATTTCCTATTTCTTTCAATTTCTTGTTTGATTTTTCCACTCATACAAGTTATGAATGAAAAAAAAATATTCTGTGTTGGTTTACTATCACAACAATAATGTCTGGAATTTCCCTCAGTCATTGATATTACTTACCAATAGGCTAGTTGGAGAGGATGAAAGGTAGAGAAAAGGAAGTGAGGCAGGAGGACAAAGGCAAACATGGTTCCAACCTCTGTATGGGGAAATGGAGGTTGTATTATTTTTATAGTAAGGGAATTTTGCTCCAAAGCAGATTGTTTATCTATTATAAATAGATATGAGTGAATGAGTTTCAATTCCGTCTTTGAATACCTAGCATTCAGCATTTTGGGTGGCACATAGTAGGTGCTTAATACATGCTTGTTGATTAAATGAACGAAAGAAGATGGCTTCCTATGAAGAAATAATAGTGATAAAAACTTCTAAAGCTAAAAGAGTTAAGTAATAAAATTCATTTGAAGCATGCAGTTTTGTTTTGTTTTTAGTCTGGATCTATGATTTTATTTGTGTGAGGAATTCTTGGTGTAGAACCTTCCTCCTCTAAAACAGATGAGTAACTCTTCTGTATCTTGTCATTTTACAGAGTGACCTGATGGCATGGAAAGGTTAAGTGAATTGCCCATTGTCACATGATGAGTATATGTCAGAGGAAGGACTTTCATGCCATACTCCTGTCAGTTTTAAAAAAATATGTAAATATCAGGAAAGTTCTTTTATAGCACATTGACAAAATTAGAAAATATTGACTAGCTTGACCACTGATGGAAGTTCTCTACAAGTTTAAGTGGGGATTTCATAGCATGTCCAAGTTATATTTCCTGATCTTTATTTGCATGGAAGAAGAGGGCCCTCATTCATACTTTTGGTATCAATTCTGTGTCATTTTGCCATGTGGGACCAGTAAGCCAGAATCAGATAGAACTTATACAGAATGGGCTTTTTATAAATGTTTATTGAATTGTCTTGAACTGAATTGAATTAATTGAATTCATAGTTAATAGAATTTTTTTTCTTTTGGGTGGCATTTTTTGATTAATTCTAATTTTATTTTTTCCTCAATTACATGTAAACAAAAATTTTCAAATTAATTTAAAAAATTGGTTACATATTTAACCTTTCCTCTCTTACTCTCTTCTTGAAAAGGCAAGCAGTTTAATATAGACTATAAATGTGCAGTCATGCAAAACATTTCCATATCAGCCATGTTGTAAAGGAAAATGCAGAGCAAAAAACTCCCCAGAATAATAAACTAAAAATAAAAATGCTTTAATCTACATTCAAACTCCATCAGCTCTTTCTCTAGAGGTGGCTAGCTTTTTTCATCCTAAGAACTTTGGATTGTCTTGGATCAATGTATTGCTGAGAATAACTAAGTCAGCTGATCACTATCCAACATTGCTGTTACTATGTACCATTTCTTCTGGTTCTGCTTACTTCTCTTTGTATCAGTTAATATAAGTCTTTCCAGGTTTTCTTGAAATCATCCCACTTATTATTTCTTATAGTACTATGTAATTGTACTGTTATATAATTCTTACAATACATTTCCATTGTGATCATAGACTACAACTTGTTCAGTCATTCCCCAATTGATGGACACTCCATCAACTTCTAATTCTTTGCTGTCACAAAAAGAGCTGCTATAAATATTTTTATTCTTTGATCTTTTGTTCTTTGATCTCTTTGGAATACAAACCTAGTAGGAGTATTGCTGGGTCAAAGGATATACCCAGTTTTATAGCCCTTTGAGTTTGTTCTAAGACCAGAGTGATTTGGAGTTAAGGTTGGTCTTTAAGAGAAAAAAACAAAAACAAGAAAAAAAGTTTCAGAGATTAAAATTTACATTCCCTTTGGGAAGAGCACCCACAGATAGGAATATGGTTCTCTATGAGTAGAGAGAAGAAAGGAAGAAAAAAAAAGAGAGAAGTCAAGAGAGAAAGAGAGAGAGGAAGGAAAGGAAGGAAGGAAGGAAGGAAGGAAGGAAGGAAGGAAGGAAGGAAGGAAGGAAGGAAGGAAGGAAGGGATTGCCCAACTGGGAAGCTTGATCTCTAGTGCCCTTGGAGAACAAAGGACAGACAGCAGCATGCAAGCATGCCCTTTGAGTATCATTTCAAAGTACTCTTCAGAGTGGTCGGATCAGTTCACAACTCTACCAATAGTCTATTAGTGTTCTATTTTTGTCATTTTCCTTTTCTGTCATATTAGTCGATCTGATAAGTGTGAAGTAGTACCTCAAAGCTGTTTTAATTTGCATTTCTCTACTCCATAGTGATTTAGAATATTTTTCATGTGACTATGGATAGATTTTGATTTCTTCTGAAAGCTGCTTGTTTATTATATCCTTTGACCATTTATCAATTGAGGAATGACTCATATTTTTATAAATTTGAATCAGTTCTCTATATATTTGAGAAATGAGGCCTTCATTAGAGAGATTTGCCATAAAATTCCCCCTCTCCCCACCACTTTCCTGTTTTCCCTCTAATCTTGGCTGCATTAGGGGGTTTTTGTGCAAAACTTTTCAAATTTAATGTAATCAAAATTATCCATTTTACATCTTGTAATGCTCACTGTCTCTTATTTAGTCATAAATTCTTCCCTTAAATATATAGATCTAACAGGTAAATTATTCCATACTCCCCCAATTTGCTTATGATTTTCATCCTTTATATCTAAATCATGTACCCATTTTGACCTTGTCTTAGTACATGGTATGAGATGTTTTATACTTAGTTTCTGCCTAACTACTTTCTAGTTTTTCTAGCAATTTTTGTCCAGTACTAATTTCTTGTGGCCAAAATTTAGATCTTGGAGTTTGTCAAACACTAATTTACTATGGACTTTTACTACCATGTATTATATACCTCATCTATTTCACTGATTCACCACTGTATTTCTTCACCAGTACCAGAGAGTTTGGATGATTATGGCTTTGTAATACATTTGATATTGGTACTGCGAGGTCACCTTACTTGATATTTTTTTCATTGATTCCCTTGATATTTTTGATCTTTGGCTCTTCCAGATGAATTTTGTTTCTGTAGTCACAGAAGTCTGACAGGAAGAATTTCCAAGACCTAGAATCTGCTGCACACCATCACAATCAAGTGATCAGCTGGTCTCTGCTTTAAAAATCCTTCTATGGGGAAGAGGGGGTGGGCAACACTGTTTCCTAAGACGGCTCATCCCATTTTGAGTCAGCTCTAGTCATGAGAATGCTTTGCTTAGATAGAATCAAAGTCTTTTGCTTATGCTAATTGTTTATTATTCTGATCTCTTAGGTCAAGCAAAACTTGTTGAATCCCTCTACCAGATGAGGACCTTTAAAATCTTGTTCTTATGGGAAATATATAGCATGACAGTATTTGGTTTGAGAAAGATCAGGACATTCTTATGGACTGAAAACTCATTATGAATGAACAGTATGATATCAAAGTTTAAAAATTTTAATATAATTGTAGGATGCCTTATGAAGGAAGGCATAGTTTCTAGGGAGGGGTTAACTCCATTGTCTGTTATGATCAGGTCATAGATAAGCTGAAGAGCATCTAGGGAAGGGTGGTCCTGTGGATTCAGTGTTCTATGCAAATTATTCCCAGTTATAAATATTTATCCCTGTTCTATCTACTGAGAACCAGTCCCAAGTCACCCACTGTCCTTTTGACATTTTCAACTGAATGTCCCATGGGCATCTCAAACTCAACTATTCCAGAACAGAATCAATTACCCCTCCTGTCTCCCCTTCATAAAACAAAAACAGAAAACTACACTCCTCTTCCTATCTTCCTGGAACTATCATCTTTCTACTGGCTCAGGTTTCTAAACCTGGAGTCATCCTCAACACTTCACTTTCAGATCTCATAGCCAATTAGTGCCAAATTTTGTCGATTCTGCCTGTAGAACATTCCTTACTTTCATTCCCTTCTTCCCCTCTTCATGGTCACTGATGTAGGTCAGACCCTCATCCTGACTGGTTCCCCTTCCTCAAACCTCTGATCTCCCCAGTGTTTTTCCTATATATTGACCAATTAGATATTCCTAAAACACAGATCTGACCATGTCACTACACTTCTCAAGGAGCTTCAAGGGCTCTCTATTGTCTGTAGGATAAAATACAAACTCTTCTATATGGTATTTAAAACCTTTCATATTTTGGCTCCCTATCTTTTCAAGATATTGCATATCCCTGTCTTTCATGAACCCTCTCTATGTTCCAGCCAAACTGGCTTACTCACTGCTCCCATATACAAGACCAGATATGTCTCAGGTCTGTGCCTTTGCATAGATTGCTACCCACGCCTCCAATTCACTCCCTCATCATCCTAGAATACCTAGCTTGCTTCAAATTTCAGATCCAGGGGCACTTCCTACTCCTCTTCATTGTCAGAACCCTGCCCTCTCCAAAATGACTTCATGTTTACTTACATAGGTCACTAGATAGGGATGTAGAAGCATCAGAACTGGAGTCCAGAAGACCTGAGCTTGAATCCTTCCTTGTACATTTAACAGCTGTGTGACCCTGGGCACATAATTTCATTTCTGTCAGTCTCAGTTTCCTCATCTACAAAATAGTTATAATAACAGTACCTACTGCCCAGAATTATGAGGATCAAATGAGATAACATGTATGAAGTTCTTTCCAAACCTTAAAGGGTTACATAAATCCTACCTATTATTATTTTTGTCTTTATACATATTATTCCCCACTTACCCCCTACCCCCAGTAGAATGTAAGCTGATTGAGGAAAGAGACTATTTTGTTTTGAACCTGTATTCACAGCTCTTACCACAGTTCCTGGCTTGTATTTATTTGGTTTTGTTTAGATTAAGGTTGTTGTGTGTGCATGCATGATGGGTGGAAGGTGCAGAATGGCAAATTTTAAGCTTGGTGCAAAGGAAAACTTCCTAACACTTAGAGCTATGCAAAACAGAAAGGGCTACCTAAGGAGATAGTGAGTTCTTTAAGCCTACAAGAAAACATTCAGCAGAGAATCTGAGTGTGTTATAAAGGGGGCTTTATTTAGTCATGGGCTCTACTCTAATATCCCTTCCAACTTTCATGCTCCCTGATAGAGTGATTTTATGGTCTCCACTGCTCTTGGCATCCTGGTCATCCCCTTCTGCACACACTCTGGCTTATCAATAATCCTTCTGATGATGTGGCACCTAGGCTGAGCACAGTATTCCGGGTTCTCATAATACAATTTAGGACTGAATTTGGTAGTGGTTGTTGTCCTTTGTCTTCGAAGAGGACCAAAATGACATCACCACGATAAAGGGAAGTTTCAGTGTGTCCGACTGTGGCTGATCAGACCAATATGAGCTAGGAATGCTCTACCACAGGTTGGGCACAGATAGTCCATGTGAATATTTGGGGTGGATATCCCAAATTTGTGCATCCTGCTTACTTTGTGCTGTCTCAGTTCTGCTTTGCTCACAGAGCACAGCACCTTTTCTGAAGTGGGCATGCCATGCTGAGCAGTCCTGTGCCAGTGTCTCCCATGCTGCACAGTCAAATCCAAAGCTCTTGAGAGAGACCTTGAGAGTGTCCTTGTATCGTTTCTTCCGGCCACCATGTCATCGCCTGCAAAATGTATGCTTGCTAAAAAGACTGTTTTATAGAGAACTTTATAACAAATGTCATTTTTACTAATTTCCTCTGTCTCTTATGATTTTTATGGGAGTTGTTCATTGTGAGGTCCCCTCCCCCTTTTCTCTTTTCAATTGCTTTATTTAACTTAGCCCATTCTTTGCTGTTTTGGGGTCGTGGAGGCAGGAGGGACTTAGATATGAATACTGAGCATCATTCTAGAAGTCCTCTGGATCATACAATCTTCACCAAGTTGCGTCTTACCATTCTCTTCATCCACTTTTTAACATGTAATAAAGTAATTACCAATTCAGTTATGTTGAAGGAACAGTCACACAAGAGAATTCCTCTGCTTAAGCTATATGTTTTCCAAGGGCATATACACTGCTATTGACACGTCCCTTAAAGTCAGAGTATCCTCAACATAAATGAATGAGATCCTTCTTTATACCATGCTCATTTTGTAGTTAGAAGAACCAGAATTCTGAAGTGTGAGTTACCTTCAACCCTCATTTACTTGTTGCATTAATCAAAGCAATAATACGTTCCTTGTCTTTTAAAAATATGCTCAAAACACTCAATCACCGTCATTCTACTCATATGTAACAATATTTATTGTCTACTATGGGCATGGCACTGTGCCAGGTACCTAGATATAAAAATAGAAAATCATATAGTCCTTACCCTCAAGAAGCTTACAATCTAATGAGGCAAAAGGATGTAGTAAAACATATACATAAATAACTAATACAAGCTAGAAAGTGGTAAGTAGGTAGGAGTGAGAGCTAAGAGATTGGGAAGGGAAGGTTCATTTTCCAGTCATTATTAATTTTCATAACATCCCAGAGACAAAAGGTTTGTGTTATTATAGATAAGGACAGGCAAGTGTTAGTGCCTAAGTGACTTTTCTGAAAATTTTCCACAGTAGAGGTGGTCCTGCTGTGTTCCCAGGCAAATGTTCTACCCTCTAGGCCATACTGTTGGATGCTGCAAGTTGGTTACTCTTGGCACTAGCTGCCTGGATAGACTCCAGGATAGAGTAAAGCCATCATTACTTATCGAGCCATTTGGGAGTCCTTGCAAGCTATCGTTATTAGTGCTGTCCATTTTGGTGGTTCTTCAGCCCATAATTGAAATAAACGAGGCATGCCGTTGTTACATTACATTTCTGATTTCCTCATGAGAGGATGAAAACAGATGAATGTGGAATGGTTTGCTCAGACCTCCTTAAATGCCTAACCATAAGTTACTCTGCAGGGGGGAAAGGGGGGAGGAAAGTAGGCAGAATCTGCATTTCCTTATATTCTCAATTAATTCAGTCTAAAAGTATCACTCTTATTCAGCAGCAGTTAAAATAGGCTGTGATGAGAGCATGACAATTTTCAGCTAAACTAGAGGATAATTAGAAATGCCCTGTAGCAGGCAAGTCAGTGCTTCAATTTATTTGCTGTTTATTACCAAGTCCCTGCCCCTTGGGTGTAATGACTGTAAAGCAGCACCTGCAACTTCCCCGGGTTTGATTTAGTGCCGTAAATGGTGCTCAGAGAGTAGATTAAGCTGGAATGTGATCAAACCTTATTTGCAATCCGATTATACTAACTGCTCCTTGCACTGACCAGATTGAAGTAATTTCCCTATAGAAACGTTACACTCACTTTGGTGTAAAAATGATTAACATTTGCTGACTGTAGGTCAGCCTTTCACTTCCAGTGTAATCCTTTATCAGGCAATGTGCCCATCTTTTTTCTTATGTTTGTCACATCCATGGACTGCGTGGTATTTAACCAATGCATATCATCAAGACCCAATTTGAAAAAATTCTAAGTCACCTCACAGGTTTTTGGATGATGAATGATTACAATAAATAAGCACTACCCCCTCCCCATTAAGCAGATTAATCATATGGGCTACCCCCTCCACTCACATCCCATGTTGATTGTTCAATGTTATTGACTTGCTTAATGGTCTAATAGAGGACTCTTATGGACCACCAAAGAAATTTCCATATTCTCTTGGAAAAGGCAATTGAGGTACTTAAAAGAAAGTAGTCCACAATCATTGCAGGAACCTTAGATGGTTATGATTTATGGGAGCCTGCATGAATCATTGAGCCATCCTGGATTTCCTTCAAGAAGTGTTTAAATACTGACTGCCACTACTAATCCTTTCTCTCCTAAATAATCATCGACTAAGACTTTTGGGTTCCCAATAGTTCTCTCTCTCTCTCTGTCTCTGTCTCTCTTTCTCTCTCTCTCTCTCTGTCTCTGTTTCTCTCTATGTCTTTCTCTCTGTCTCTGTCTCTCTCTTTCTCTCTCTCTCTCTGCCCCCTCTCATGTTTTTTTAACTTTAAAATTTTTTGTATCGTATTAGGGTTTCTAGATGTGCAAACAGTTTCTTCCACAATTAGCCCCTGGTAATGAAATGCAACCAAAGACACGCTCAACACTGAAAGCATACACTTGGCTCCCCACATATTTTTGTGACAATCAAAGAAATATTTGAGTCTGAAATTCATTATCATAGCCTCACTCCAATACCCGCAATAACATGTTTTGTTGTACAACATATTTAAGCTGATTTTATTCAGACATTTTAGGCTTAACCCTTTCAAGGCTATGAACACAATATTTATATTCCCAGGCTTTGACTAGGGAAATTGAAAAATGCCAGGGCATTTCAGGTTAATTGTCTGGGGGCTGGAGGGAAGGAGGATTCATTTCTAAGTGGTTTAAAAAAGATGCAGCAGCATTGAATAAAAAGAGGCAGATCCAGGTAAATTCCTGGTGTATGCCTTTTTTTTTTTTTTTTTTTTGGAGGGAAGGTGAAACCTAAATGTTATCAATTACAAAAGAAGAGCACAGTTGCCGATTTAAAGGATAGACTTCCTTTTGTGTGTCCTTCCTGATATAAAATGCCATTTGGATTTTTCAAGGTCAGGAAGATACAGGGGAACAAAACCCATGTCATTTTCTGTCATGTGGCTGTTCTTATTTAAAATTGACAATACATACAATACATAGGAAATGACATCAGGTATGTATAGAGCTCAGTTCTTGCTCCTGTTACAAGGTCTGTACCTTCTTCCTTCTGTCCTTTCCAGAGCTCAGAGGGCATTTTTGAGATAAAGTGCGTAGTTACTCAGGGCTGAACCTATCCCATCCCAAATGGTGTGTGTGTGTGTGTGTGTGTGTGTGTGTGTGTGTGTTCTCTAATAATGAAACACTGAAAGGCTAGCATATCTAAAGCTAGGAAAATGCCACTTTTTTATATCTACAATCTGTGTGCTTCCCTGTAGTTTATAAAGGGAATGCTCTATTATGAAATGTGAAAAAGAACACGATTTAATTAAAATAAAGTTAAAAGGGCTAGATTAACACTTCAGGATTGAAATGAATTCCTCCTGTTGTATTTCTTAAGAAAAAAATCTTCTCAGTTCATTTGCTTTTGGTTTCTGACAAATCAGACCCATAGTATATGTATCATCACATGAAAGCCTATGAGTACAAGTCCCTCTTGAAGTCACATCTGTGTTTATAGACCTCTCTCAGGTGGTCAAAGACTTTGATCATCTTACAAGTCACTACTGTTATTTAGTATCTGAATTCTAAGTCACTGTAAACTTAATCCTCTGACAAGAAACATGGCAGAACAGCAGGAGTTGATTTATTTTATTCTTTTGACTACTGACAATAAAATTTTTCTTTTTTTCAGGACAAAAGGGAAGATCAGGTTGGGGGAAAGGACCATGAACTTGTGGGTCAGTTTCAGCATCTAACGCTATTCTCTAATTTTGATTTTTAGTCAGTATCTCTGCATGAAATGAAGATGTCCCGGTATGGGAAAAGCCAGCACAGGAGCAAAGTAAACCCAAATCCTTGAAAACGACATATATGACATACGATATATATATATATATATATATATATATATAACATATATGACCTAGCTTCCAACCCTTTTTCTCTTCAAACCCTCCTCCCTCATATCAGTCTCCTATCAAATCTTCATTTAATGACTAGCATGACTTTTTTTAGGGAGATCTTAGCATTTATACCTGTTTCCTTAGCTAAAAAGATTGCTTCAGTAAACAACTATACTCAGAGTTAGGAATGAAAAATGATAATATATATCAACACTCATCCTGGAAAAAGCACCGTTCATGGCTCCTTTCTGAAAATTCCCTATCGCTCAAAGGCTACACAAATGTTTTCTGTAGATTTATTGATTTATTTGTCAATTACCTCCCCTTCAGGGAGAAAGCAAAGGGTGTGACAAGATGTTAAATTTGTCTCAAATGTGACAACTCTGAAAGTGCCCAATTCTCTGTCTCTGTTGGCAGAAATGGAGCATCTTTGCATTAAACAGAGGGTCTGTTTCTGCTACAATAACACATCCCTAAGAGCCTCTTGGTTTGTGTTATATGTTTAACAAAGTGAGCTGACTGATTAATTTTGTAATTTCATATTAAAAATAAATGGCACATATGTCTTTCCCCACTAATAAGAACTTGTAGTCAAATGTTACAAAAGTCACCGTTTTGGGACAATATCTACAAATTATTCCAAATAGTCTAGGGTCTGATACAGCCTGCCAAACACAATTAGTTTGTATGCTATTTGAAATGTTGTACCTATCCTGACCCGAAGTACGTTTCCCACAGCCAAACTGAAAAAAAAAAAATGTATAGATAGATTTTTCATTTTAAAGATTACTTATATTGATGCTTTATCAATTCTTGGCCCTCTTTGGCCTCTTAGCCTTCTGTGATTGTTGCAAATTAGTACGGACTGCCTCTGCTCTCTTAACACTCTGGGATAATCACAAAGGAACATTCAATAGTAATTTCTCTCACTGTTTGAAATATGGCTTCAATCTGTGCATCTGTGTTGACGGGGCATCTAAGGGAATGGATTGGTCTTACTATGAACATAAACTTTCGATTAGGTCCCTTATAAAGTCTGAAGAGAACACTGAATCCATACTGGGAGTTGCTCCAATAAAGTGCCTTGGCCTCCATCTCATTTTTTGAGCCCCTGTCTCTCCTGTGACAGCCAATATGTGAACAATAGCAAAATTTATAAAACATTCTGCACATAAATAGCGAGTGTAATTTTTCCCTCTTGATAACCCAGGGCTGGCTCATAATTTTTCATGGCTGGTCCAGATTCCTCACTGAGAAAAAGCAGCACCAAGGAACAGGGGCTGATTTTTAGGGAATGAAACATTACTGGTCTCCCTGTTTTGCTTTTCTTAGGGGCATAGCATGATGTAGCTGGATGTGTCATGCCATCATATCAAACGAGGCTCATCGAGAATCATATGAAAGAAACAAAGGAAAGTAGAGACGATGAACAATTATTTTGATGTTAGAAGATTTAAAGGAAGCTAAGACCTGGTTGAAGTGAGGCTTAGTCTGACTTCTTATATATCACATACCTACATATCACACAGCCTTTCTCTCACATGCCATGAGTTAACACGTTTAGCCTAATTAAAGGAAAACAGTCACCCAAACAATGACAGAGGTATAAAACCACATTTTCTTATTATCTTATTATTATGATATATGACATATAACATATGAAATATGATGACATGACATACGACATAATAATATATATTACCTTATTATTATGACAATCCTTGCCATAGGAATTCTTCCAAACAAGCATCATGGGTGTTTTCTTATTTCCCAGTACCACAGAGAATGTGGTAATGTGGTCTCCCCTGTAATGTATAATTAAATGCAGGTGGCCCCAAACCTCTGAAATTCTGTTTACCTGCTTCAGAATGGAAAAGTTTTTGGGAGTGACTTCCAAAGCTCTTCTTTTAACTTCTCGACCAGAAAACTTGGTTTCCCCCTGAGGTTTCCATGTGGTTTTCTTTTAACCACAGTTGTAGATTTTGTTTTGCTTGCTGTACATTTAAATCTCTGTGGTACATAGACATGCATGTGTATGTGTCTGTATGACCCTAATTTTGGTGTTTACTTTGGAATTTCTGTTACAATTGCATTTTAATCCTGCAACTGAATTTTTGACAATTCTCTGAAAAGTGATTACCTTGTGTTAGCGATCCCAACCTGTGTTTCTGAATGAAAATTTGACCATCCCTTGTGACTGTGATGCACAATGGACTGAAAAGGACAGTGGTATGCACATTAGGTGGCAGATTTCCTCTGAAGGTTTTAAGACACCTCACTCGTGCTTTTACTAGAGGGGAAACTGGGGTGGCTTTTAAAAAGTCAGTTTGGAGATCAAATATAAAGTATCTATTCTGATTTTTCTCTTTGTTTTAAAAATTCCCTTTTTCAGTAAGCAGGAAATCTTGGAAGTTCTTGGTATTGTAACTAATGAGATCATTTAGTAAAGCAGGGCAAAATGCAATCTTTGAGGTGAAGTGAGAGGCATCAAATAATGTGACAGAAAGAATGTTTGACTCCAAATTTCGGGGCTGAATTCATAATCAGCAAAATGCTATCTCTTTTGGAATATGTCTTGCATACAGCTTTATGGGGCCGTTTATCAGGAAGAATCACAATAATGGCAAACACTAAGCTTTTTATTTTAAATTAGATTTTTGTGATTTGATACTAATGGAACTGAAAGCACCAGCCTCAGCTAGGAGCCCTATGAAAGCAGGCACTATCCAGGCTTTCTTTCCCTGGGCAACAGCACTGCCAGTTTAGCGCCCTTTCTCCTTAGTTCTCATCTCTCTTTTTCCATCCTTGATGGCGTTTCTGAAACATGAACTTGTCATGCTCCCAAATAAATTACTTTTCCCCTCCTGCCAGAGGTGAGGCTCTGGAGTATTTAGAGAAGAGATGTGGGTCAGGATATGAAAACTCTGTTAATATCACTGAGATTATAGCAAGAGCTGAGATAGAGAGACAGGAAACTTCCTCTGGGTACTAAACCCAAAGGAAATTCTATAGCTGGTGTTTGAGGTGGGCGATCAAGGCATGAGTTCATGAATCTAGAAATGAAACAGGTTTTATTGGTCAACTGATGCAAACCCCTCATTTTACAAATGAGGAAATAATATTAAAGATAATAGTAATTTTTATATAGGATTTTAAGGTTTTCAAAACACTTTACATGTTAAATCTCATCTCCTCATCATGACAACCCTTTGAGGTAAATATTATTATTATTCCTACTTAATAGATGATAAAACTGAGACAGAGGTTAAGTGACCTATCCAAGGTCATACAGCTAGTAAGTGTCTGAGGCAGGATATGAATTGAGGTTTTCCTGAATCCAGTCCCAGCACTCTGTGTACTGTGACTCATAATTGCCTTGGCTAGGTGACTTGCATAACGTCATACAGGTCGTAAGTGACGGAGAAAGGTACTCTGTTTACAAATTTCAGCAGTCTCCACTGTGTACCACAATTCCTCCTATTGCTTTACGGATAAATGCAATGAAAACTAGCCAACTGGTGTCAAGCAATGCCAATTTGCAGAATAATTGAAAAAAAAATCTATGATCCCGCAAAAATTTTCATTCCTATTTCCATCCATGCCAGTACTCCCCCAATCAACAGACCATCAGGGCAGGTTGTAGTTCAATATCTCACTCACCAAGATAGATAAAGTCCCAAAAAATGTATCTAAAAAAGCAATAGAAAAGAAACCCATTTGGACCAGCCTGACTAACATGAGGCTACGGTGAAGTGATATGAGGCAAACAACAATGAAACCCTTAATATTTTAACACCATGCTTTTCTCTCTCAGTTTTCACAAGACACACAAAATAAAGTGAGAAGTGTTGTTTGGGGCCTCAGAAAGCCAACTCTCAATTACCAGGATCTACTGTCAGTTTCATTTGGCTGTTAAATGAATCATGCAATTATTCTTCCAGTAGATTATTTTCCTAATTATATTTTTTCTCAAGCTAACGTTGACAGTTTTTAGTGGTGGAAGTGAAAGGAAGAGGAGAAGATGATCTAGGACAGAACTTTTTAGTCTGGGGCCCATAAACAAATTATTTTTTGAAAATTGTATTGCAATATAATGTTTCATTGTAATCCTATTATGCATTTGTTAATATTATTTAGAAAAGAGGTCTAGAGGCTTCATCAGATTTCCAAAGGGCTCCATCAAACACACACACACACACACACACACACACACACACACACACACACACACACACACACACACACTGTGAAGAATTCCTGCTCTAGAAGCTTAATTTAATTTTAAAAAAATTAACCAGAAATGGTCTAGCAAATTTATTAAAGTAAGTATGGGGTATACCTCATATTATGATTACAGTTAGCTTACTTACACTCAGCTGATAAATGGCAAATCTGGAGTTGGTTGAATGGGTCTGAGTTGCTCTTAAAGGTCCCCAGAGAAACTTTTACAATCCTGTGTATTTTCACAGTAGTGAAAAGTTATGGTAACAGAGGGCCAGTTTGATTGGCTGTCCATAGTCACAGTGATTTGACTTGATGTGATCTGATTTTATTTTTTTCAACTCAATTTATCAAATACTCATTGAATGCCCTGCATGTGCAAGGCAAGAGGAAACAAGCTACAGTGCTATAAACAAAGGATTAGCCTTGGAATCAGTAGGACCTGGTTCAAGACCCATCTTTGACACGTTAGCTGGGTAAGCCAATTACCCTCTTGGTGTTTCAGTTAAAGAAAAAAAGGTTAATTTTTATGAATACCTTTTGTTTCCACAAGACCTTACCCCTTTCTCTTCTCTCCAAAAAACTAAAGATAAAAAAGAAAGAGAAACAAACAGCTCAGCAAACGCAAGCAACATATTATCTATGTCTGATAAAATAATATTCTACACTCACAGTTCCCTACTTTTGCATTAAAGGGAGGAAGCTATGTTTTCCTAACTCTTCCCAAGAGGAAGTCTAATTTATAGGGTTATATCATGGTTTGGGGTTCTTTCTATTTTTTAAAAATCATGTATATTGTTTTTCATGGTTTTGCTTACTGCTCTCTGCATCTGATAGTCTGAGTTCCCATGCTTCTCTGAATTCTCTAAAATTGTATTTAATTTATTGATCTGCATTATTGAAGGGAGTTTTTAATATTAGAGTTCCTTCCACTGATAAAATCAGAGATCAGGACCCTTCCCCCCAGCTCTTCCAAAAATGGAAAAACAAAACCTTTCCCTTCCCTCAAAGGGCTTACAATCTAATATGGAGAAATGAGAGACATACACATACACAAACATGATTCAGCACAGAAGGTAGTAAAGGCAAAGGAGAGATCAAGAATAAACTATTCTAACAAGTAGAAATTATGTTCACCTGAGGGGATCATGGAAGTTTCAAGAAGAAAGTTCTTGTTTTGTGCCTTGTCTTAGGACAAGAAAGGAAAAGATGTTATTATTGTTGAGCCATTTTCTTTTTTTTTTTAATTTTAATTTTAATTTTTTTTTTAATATTTTACAATCATTTCCTTAAAGTTAAGATTTTATCCCCCCTACCCTTCCCCCATTACCCCCCTCCCTCCCCATGACAGCATACAATTCTGTATAGGTTCTACATATACTTTCCTATTGAGCACATTTTCAGTATAATCATGCTATGTAGTCGAACTAAAATAAATGGAAGAAATCATATAACAAATAAAAACATAATACACTGAAACCGCCCCCCACACACAAACATGATCTGGTACATTCTGCGAATGACTTCCATATTTCTTTCTCTGAGTGTGGAAGGCATTTTGCCTTAGAAGACCGACATTGGGATTTTTCTTTTTCTCAGTAAGTTCTTGTGTTATTACAAAGTTCGAAGTCTACCAGAAAAAACTCTCGCACACTGTGGTCGTTGCTGTGCACAAAGTTCTCCTGGTTCTGCTCCTTTCGCTCAGCATCAGGTCATATAAGTCCTTCCAAGCCTCCCTGAAGTCTTCTTGTTCATCATTTCTTATGGCGCAATAGTACTCCATAACATTCATATACCATAATTTATTCAGCCATTCCCCAATTGATGGGCATCCCCTTGACTTCCAGTTCTTGGCTACCACAAAGAGTGCTGCTATAAATATTTTTGTACACATGGGACCCTTTCCCGTTTTTATAATCTCTTGGGGTTGAGCCATTTTCAGTTGTGTCCAAGTCTTTGTGACCCCATTTGGTATTTTCTTGGCAAAGACACTGCAATGGTTTGCCATTTTCTTCTCCAGCTCATTTTACAGATGAGGAAACTGAGGCAAGCAAGGTTAAATGTCTTGCCCAAGGTCACACAGCTAGTGCCTGAGGTCAGATTTGAATTCCAGTTCTTCTGACACCAGGACCAGTGTTCTATCCACTGTGCCACCTCGCTACCCTGAGGGAAAGATGTAGAAGGAATGTATTCCAAGCATAAAGATGCCTGGCATAAACACATACAGATGAGATCAGGAGATCACTAATAAACCAGCATGGCCAGAATTTAGAGTAGGAGAAAGGAAGAAGAGTGAAGTGAATACACTGTTAGAGCTGGAATCAAGAAGACCTAGTTTCACCTCCTACCTTGGATATTATTAACCGTCAGTTCAATTTTCAAGACCTTAGTTCATCATCTCAAAAATGGAAGACAGGTCCCAATGACTTCCAAATCTATGATGCCATGATGAGGAAGAAACAAGACTGCAAAGGTAGATCACAGTTGGGCTAGAAGTCCTTCAAATAACAATATCAACAATGATAATGACAATTATTACATAGCGTCTACTATGTGCTAAGTGTTTTACCATTATTATCTCATTTGACTTTCACAACATCCCGGAAAGTGCAATTTGTAGATAAGGAAACTGTGACACCAAAGGTCACACAGATTGTAAAGTTCTGAGGCTGTATTAGAACTTCAGCTATCCTTTCCACATCATGGGAGGTTAGGGGTACACCATTCCCACAGTCTGGAAAATCTATGTAAAATATTTTGGCCCTCCTTTTGTACCAGAAAAGAAGTTTAAATTATTATGGTACTAAAAAATAAAATATGTTGCCCTCATATAACACTATACATATATACTCATATTCATACTCATACTCATACTATACTCATTTCTGAGTTTCTAAACTTTTTCTATGTCATCTTCTGGCCTTCATGTGTTATCTACAGCTTCTGCAAAACTCTCCCAAAATTCCCATTTAATTTCTCCACTATATATGGAAACTATGATGGGGGAAGTTGCAATGTAGAAGAGATAACTGTACTCAGGTCTTCTTGATTTCTGACCCAGCACTTCAGTCACTGTACCACCTTCAAAGACAGAAATTTAAATTTATACTGTTGGTAGTAGGGAGTTACTCAAGGTTTTGAGGAGGAAAGTAACTTGATTAGACCTGTGCATTAAGATTATTTTAACAGAGCTGTGAAGGATAAATTAAAGGGTAGAGAGATAGGAGACAGGAAGATCAGTCAGGAAGCTACTGCAATAATCTAGACAAGAGGCAATGAGAACCAGAAGTAGGGTGCTAGGGAGTAGAAAGTAGGAGAGGATTGTGAGAGATTAGACTTCACAAGATTTGACAACTGATCAGATGTGTGATAGTAAAAGAGGAAGATACAAGGGTCAAATATGACCTCAAGGTTTGAAAAGAATGTTAGATTTATCCACAAAAATAAGGGACTTAGAAGGAGAGATGGGAATGGGAGAGAAGATGATAAATTCATTCTTTGACGTGCTGGTACTGTTGCTTGTTCTTTGTTCTTGAAGAGGACTGTGACATTGGGGAGACGATCCATGACACGCAAGTAAATTGGATTTAAGTGAGAGAGGGCTGTGCAAAGTCATCAGCCTCACTTTCTCCTCTGGAGCCCTCTGGGCCCACTGGCCAGATACAACTGGACAACTGGAAATGGCCCTTTGGTGCTTGTGTGGTGTTTAGGTGGAGATATCTGAATGGCACTTAGAAATTCAGGCAGGACCTCAGTGGAGTGAACAGAGCTAGAGATCTAGATTTGGGCATCATCTATACAGAAATAGTTGTTGAAACCATGAGACTGTCAAGTGAGAGTATACAGAGAGAAGACTAAAGGGTCAAGGACAAAGCCATGGATGATACCTTACCTTTGGGATGTCTGAAAAGCATGAAGGGGGCAGTCAGAAAAGCAGGAGAACAAGGATATAATACCGACAAGGAAAGAGAGAGAGCACAGAGAAAGAGGAGGTGGCCAAGTGTCAAATGTGGTAGACAGCTGAAAGCCGAGAAGGATGGAGAAAAGGTTCCAAGTGAGTCAGTTAAGGTTTTCAGTGAGCTTGGTGAAAAATCCATCTCAACAAAGCTGAAGGTCAACGTTCTCTACTGAAAAGAGCACCAAGTCTAGAACAGCAGGATATTCAGGTCACTATAGGCAAGTCACTTGACTCTTGGCAGCTGCATACCTTTCAGAAGGTGCTGACCTGCATCTAGTAGAGGGCGTTTCCTTACCCGGAAGTTCCCTTTACAAAGGAAATCACAGATCTACACCCTGTTGCTGTCTCCTTCACAAAGAATTATATGACTTCCCTGTTTTCATTCCACAGACAGAAAACAAAAGAATGACCAGCAAGTTTAAAAACAAAAGAGAAAGTTCCTCGAACTGTTGCAAGGTTTACACTCTAATCAGATATCCATAATGTTACCAGGAAGTGACTTTTTTAGGCATATTGTGTAAACAAACCCCCCAAATATTTTCAGTCCAAAAATTTGCACTTGAAGAGCAACTCCCCTTACCTCCATTTCCTATGTTTTGTGCTACAAATGGCTTAAGGAATCTAGTGAACATTTTTTGGGAGAACTAGATTCTTGAAATCTAAGATGGGAAAGAATCAACATTGGAAAAAAATTAGTATAATTTTTTTTCACTCCTTAATTTTGCTAAGCACTCAGTGTAGTGCCTTACACACAGTTGGCATTTTATCCATGTTTGCTAAATTGGGTAACTCCTCATTCCTCTTTAAATTTTTCTCTCCTTCTTTTGTTCCCTTTCTGCATCATTTGTGTGCCTAACCCCATGCTACTTAGGTTTCAACACTCCAAATGCACTTCTTTCCTCCCCAAGCAAAATTACTTGTCTTTTTCCTATGATGAGTGGCAGCTAGTTGATCTGAATATATTGATAATGATACATAAATGCCTACATTGTTAACACATTACCTCATCTGATTCTCCCAGTTATTGCATTTGATAAATAATGAACATTTTACAAGTGAGAATATTTTTTTCTTTTTTCTTTTTAATTAATTTATTTAACTTTTTACATTCATTTTCACAAATTTTTGGGTTCCAAATTTTCTCCCCTTTTATCCCCTCCCCCCACCCCAATGCCCCAAGCAATCTAATTTTCCCTATCTCCAATCTGCCCTCTCTTCTGTCATCCCTCCCTTCTCTTGTCTCCATCTTCTCTTTTCTCCTGTAGGGCCAGATGACTTTCTATTCCTCATTAACTGTATGTCTTCTTTCCTAGTTGCTACAACAATACTAAACAGTTGTTCCTAAAACTTTGAGTTCCAAATTCTCCCCATCCCTCCCTCCCCACCCTTTCCCTTTGGGAAGGCAGGCAATTCAATATAGGCCATATCTGTGTAGTTTTGCAAATGACTTCCCTGATAATCATGTTGTGTAAGACTAACTGGATTACCATCCCTCCTAACCTGCCCCTCATTGTTTCTCTTCTGTCTTTTGATCTTGTCCCTCCCCAAGTGTTGACTTCAAATTGCTCCCTCCTCCCTTTGCCCTCCCTTCCATCATCCCCCCCTTGCAATATCTCCTCCCCCACTTTCTTATACTGTAAGATAGGTTTTCATACCAAAATGAGTGTGCATTTCACTCCTTTGTTTAGTCAGATGTGATGAAGGTAAACTTCTTGTTTTTTTTTTTTTCTCAGCTCTCCTCTTTTTCCCTCCACTAAAAAAACTCCTACCTGCCTCTTAAATGACATATAGTTACCCCCTTCCATTTCCCCCTCTTTCCTCCCCCTACATTTCTCTCTCACCATTTACCTTAATTTCTTT
Source organism: Bettongia penicillata ogilbyi (assembly GCA_023548195.1). Taxonomy (NCBI): domain Eukaryota; kingdom Metazoa; phylum Chordata; class Mammalia; order Diprotodontia; family Potoroidae; genus Bettongia; species Bettongia penicillata. The sequence goes on from JAJHZJ010000599.1 coordinate 2,724,592, forward strand.
TAAGATATGATCCCATCCTATTTAGTTCAATCTGTGCTCTCTGTCTCTGTATGTGTGTGCATGTGTGTATGTGTGTGCATGCGTGTACATGTGTATGTGTGGTCCCACCAACTTCCCAGATACTGAAAAGTTTTAAGAGTTAGAAATATTGTCTTTCCCTGTAGGAATGTAAACAGTTCACTTCTGGTAAATCCCTTAATACTTCTCTTTGCTGTTTCCTTTTTCATGCTTCTTCTCATTCTTGTGTTTGAAAGTCAAATTTTCTTTTCAGCTCTGGTCTTTTCATTAAGCATGATTGAAAGTCCTCTGTTTCATTGAAAGACCATATTTTCCCTTGAAGTATTATACTCAGTTTAGCTAGGTAGGTGATTCTTGGTTTGAGCCCTAGTTCCTTTGACTTCTGGAATATCCTATTCCACGCCCTTCGATCCCTTAATGTAGAAGCTGCTAGATCTTGAGTTATCCTGACTGTATTTCCACAGTACTGGAATTATTTCTTTCTAGCTGCTTGCAAGATTTTTTCCTTGAGCTGGGAGTTCTGGAATTTGGCCACAATTCCTAGGAGTTTCTCTTTTTGGATCTCTTTCAGGTGGTGATCGATGGATTCTTTCAATACTTATTTTGCCCTCTGGTTTCAGAATGTCAGGGCAGTTTTCCTTGATAATTTCATGGAAGATGATGTCTAGGCTCTTTTTTTGATCATGACTTTCAGGTAGTCCCATAATTTTTAAATTTTCTCTCCTGGATCTATTTTCCAGGTCAGTTGTTTTTCCCATGAGATAGTTCACATTCTCTTCCATTTTTTCATTCTTTTGGTTTTGTTTGGTGATTTCTTGGTTTCTCATTAAGTCATTAGACTTCATCTGTTCCATTCTAATTTTGAGAGAACTATTAAATTCAGTGAGCTTTTGAACCTCTTTTTCCATTTGGCTCATTCTGCTTTTGAAAGCATTCTTCTCCTCATTGGCTTTTTGAACCTCTTTTGCCAATTGAGTGAGCCTATTTTTCAAGGTGTTAATTTCCTCAGCATTTTTTTGGGTCTCCTTTACCAAGGTATTGACCCGTTTTTCATACTTTTCTTGCATCTCTGTCATTTCTCTTCCCAGTTTTTCCTCCACCTGTCTAACTTGCTTTTCAAAATCCTTTTTGAGCTCTTCCAAGGCCTGAGCCCACCCGACACCCCCCTAGGGTGTCTGGGGTACTGAGGCCCCGCCCTCCACGTCTTTCCCTGATGGCAAGAATATGTCCTCGTCCTCGTCAGATCCGAAGGTCGGGATCATTTGCATTTGTTGGAAAAAACTCTCTATAGTCTTATTTTTCTTCCCTTTTCTAGGCATTTTTCCAGCCAGTTACTTGACTTCTGAGATTCCTTTCCACCCCCACCTGGATCCGCCCAGCTAGTGTTTGGGGTCTGAGATTCAAATGGGCTTTCCTCCTGCCGGCTGTCAATCACTGAGCTTTAGTTCAGGTGCTGGGGTGGGGGCAGGGCCGCCTCCCAGGCTCAGTTCCCTCAGGGCCTTTATGCAGAGACTTTCAGGAATGGAGCAGGTGGGGGCGGGGTGGGGGGCCCGCCTCCCAGGCTCAGTTCCCTCAGGGGCTTTATGCAGAGGTCTTCAGTAATAGAGCGGGGTGGGGGCAGGGCCGTCTCCCAGGCTCAGCTCCCTCAGGTTTTATGCAGGAATCTTCAGTAATGAAGATCCTTCCTGCTGCTGGGGGATTCCTGAGTCCCAGGCCGCTGCCGCCTCAGCTGCCGCCCATCCCTCTGCCTCCACCGCTTCCTGCCCACCCTTCTGCCGCTGCTTCTTCCTCCCAAGGGGGCCTGAGTCATGGAGACGCTCAGCTCCCCTCCTCTAGCCCAGCCTTCTTTCTCACTGACCTGTAGTTTCTGTGGGCGGAGGGACTTTCCTGGCTGCCGGAGCTTCCGTCCCTGAAGCCTGCTCGGGTCAGCTTCTCTGGGGCTGCGGCCAGGGCAGTGTTGGGGTGGGGTCCGCTTTCCGGGGCGCGACGGACCCTGGGGACGGCTCTTCAGGGCTTTCTGGCACGGAAATCTCTTCCACTCCGTTTCTGCACACCTTGTATTGACCCAGAAGTTATGGGGGTCTCTTTTTACATTAATTCTATGGGCTTTGGTTTCGGAGCTCGTAAACGTGCGTCCTTCTACTCCGCCATCTTGGCTCCGCCCCCCTACAAGTGAGAATATTAAGATTTGGAGAGAGAAAATTCTTTGCCCATGATCACACAAGTAAGACTTTCTACAGGGAGAACTCAACACAAAGTCTCTGATTCCAAGTTCAGACAGGACTCTCTCTCCTATACCATGACACCTTTTTCTACTTGATAGACACCAGGTGACATCTTTGATTTTTAACATGAATGCAGATGGTATTATGACACAGGCACTGAATTTGGAATTAGAAGATCTGAGTTTGAATTGTCTGTTATTTACTAACTCTGTGGCCTTGAATAATCACTTAATCTTTCTGGTCTCAATTTTAATTCATTTATAATATAAATAGATGATTACTCCAATATAAAGACAAAGATCACTATTAAATGAACTCTGTGTCACTGGGAAATAAATAATGGAGAGAAGAAATAGTGAAATTTACTTCCTTTTGACAGAGAGGTGGATGAATACAAGGGAAAAATATTGTAGATATTGTCAGAGAGATCACTGAATTGGGTGTATGCTTTAACTGTTTTTCTTTGTAACTTGGTAGGGTACAATTTGAGCAGGAAGAAGGGGGTTATTTTCGGAAACGATGCTAATGTAAAACCAAAAGACATTAATAAGATTCATTTTAAAACAAACCAAAATGTAAAATGAATGACCACACAATTCTAAATTCTATGCTCATCATTACAGTAAAAGAATACCTTAAGCCAAAGAGCTGATTGTCTCTATGGCAGGAATTCCAGGTACTGCAACAGGCTTAAATTATGCCCCATGAAGAGCTGTATATTTGCATGAGATTGCTGCAATTCCACGAGATATGGGTCACCTAGGCTTTTTCAGAAGATACTGGTGATAAAAGTTTTTATTCAGAAGATACTGCTGACCAAGTGATACTATCCTCCAGACTTTCAGTGGGCTCCCTTCTCTTTCTGTTGTCTCGGAAAACTACCCTGAGGGTAAAGTCTCTCACTCTTTCCTACCCAGGTCCTTGAGAAATGTTCTCATCTGGCCCATTCCTTCTTAATGGGGGCCAGAGAGGAGGAAAGCCTCCTACTCTCATTCAAGGTGTGGGTGGTTGAGGGAAACTCAAGAGAGCAAGGCATGTGAGGTATTTGTTAGAGCACGCTCCCTTGCTGAGGCATGCTCCTTGGCTCTGACCTGTCTTCTCCACTTGCCATCCTCGCATGCTTTTAGCCATGCTGGGGGGCTGGAGGTCAGGCCAGAGCAGGCACTCCCAGGCAGAGTGATCTGAGCCAGACACTGGGGGAGCAGCATCCCCCTGTCCCCTAACCCTCCTCTCACTTACAAAGGCTGCAGCACACCATTCCCATCCCCCTAGGTGAGATGACTCTCCAGTGCCCTCCTTCCATCCCCTTTCTCACAATTGAGGCTGAAAATCCTCTTCTATTAGTGGGATATGAGAGGACTAACTTTAAAAAAAAAACCCTCTCTACTCTTTCAGCTTATCTGTAAACTTCCAAGGAGAAGTAAAGTTCCATGTAGTCTCTTCACCATCAATGTGGAAACAACAAGGCAGGTAAGGGAAGCCTAAAATCTGGAGCAGTGTTTCCTGTTACTTATTTGATTTCCCAGATAAATCACAAGACAAGAATGGGGAAAATAAAATGAAAATGGCTTGACTCAGGGTTTCTGTCAGATTAGTATCAAAATTAAACCTACTAAGTGAACAGACAAAATAACCTCTGGTCATTTAAAATAAAAACAGACCTGTTGAAACACCAGATCCCGCCTTTGAGATTGTAGTGTTAAAAATCAACCAAGCATGAAGAATAAATGTTTCACTATCTCCTACCTAAATAAAGCAATCATTTCGTGATAATTTAGAGAAGTCTGGTAAGATATATATGAACTAAGGCGGAGAGAAGTGTGCAAAGCTAGAAGGACATTTACACAGTGACCCCAATAACAGAAAGGAAAGCAACATTGAATGACAACAGGATGTCTGGTCAATGCAGAGACCAAGTACAGTTTCAGAGGATACCTTTGTGTATTTGTGTAGGGAGTTTATGGATAGTACTTAAGAAATGAGGCAGATGCTTTCAGCTATGGCCATTGGTTTCAGACACTGCTTCCTTGTCCTTATTTGTTACAAGGGAGGATTTTTGGGAGGAAAGAGGGGACAGTCATTAGAAAGTGGCAATAATTTTTTTAAGCATTGATAAGTTAATTTTTTAAAACAGCTGACATCTTACTAGTCTTCTTGACATCCACAGAATTCTAGATGTCAGAAATGGAAAAGCCTCATCTGATTTTTTAAAATTTAATTTTTCTCGATTACATGTAAACAAAAATTTTTAACTTTAAAAAAATTCTCAAGTTCCAAATTCTCTTTCCTTCCATTCTCTCTCTCCTCCTTGAGAAGGCAAGCAGTTTGATAATAGATTATACATGTGTAGTCATGAACATTTCCATATCAGCCATGTTGCAAAAAAAAATAGCACAGATCAAAAAACAGGAATAAAAAAGAAAGTAAAAAAGTATGTTTCAACTTGCACTCATACACTATCAGTTTTTTCACTGGAAGTAGCTAGCATTTGTCATCACAAATCCTTTGGATTGTCTTAGACCATGGTATTGCTGAGAACACCTAAGTCATTCACAGTTGATCACTACGCAACATTGCTGTCACTGTGTACAATGGTCTCCTATGTTCATTTTATTTTGCATCAGTTCATGTAAGTCTTCCCAGATTTTTCTAAAGCCATCCTTTTCATTTCTTACAGCACAATATATTCCATCATGTTCAGATGCAACTTGCTCAGCTCTTTCTGAATTAATAGGCATCTCCTCAATTTCCAATTCTTTGCCACCACAAAAAGAGCTGCTATAAATATCTTTGTGCATATAGGTCTTTTTCTTTTCCCTTTTTCTTTGATATCTTTTGGATACAGACCTAATACTATTATGACTGGGTCAAAGTGTATGCCTTTTTGCCATAGTTCCAAATTGCTTTCCAGAATGGTTGGATTAGTTCACAAACCTATCATTAGTATCCCAATTTTCCTACATCCTCTCTTACATTTGTCATTTTCCTTTTCTGTCATATTAGCCAAACTGATAAGTGTGGGATGGTACCTCAGGGATGTTTTAATTTGCATTTCTCTAACCCACAGTAAGAGCATTTTTTTATATGCCTAGAGGTAGCTTTGATTTCTTTTTTTGAAAACTGCCTATTCATATCCTTTAAACTTTTGTCATTTGGGGAATGATTCATATTCTTCCATTTCAATCTCTTTTTAACCCTCAATTCAATGGAGCATAGATAGAGAGGAAAAGAAATTCACGGTGACCTGCCTAAGTCATACAATAATAGCATAGCCAGAAGTTCAAACACAGATCCTTTGGCTCTAAATCCAGATTCTTTTCCTTATATGGAATACTATCTTCAATTTCACCAGCATTTATAAGATTACCTCCTCAGGATTTCTTAACTTCTTTGTGTTATGGAGTCTTTCAGCAATCTGATGATGTCTATGAGCCTTTTCTCTGAATAATGTCATTTAATCTATAAAATAAAATACATAGACTGATAAAAAGAAACCAATTATTTGGAAATGTTATCAGATTAAAAAAACAATTCACAGACTCTAAGTTGAGATACCCTTTTCTTTAGTGTGCAGAATATACTGTGCTAGACCATTGGTGAGATGTTGAATTTGTCTAAGACATGGTCCTGACTTCATGGAGTTTACATTTTAGCAAGGGATGTGACATAGATGCAAGAGAGGAAGGAAAGGGAACCAGTCTTTATTAAACACCTACTATGTGGCATCATTGTTCTAAGCACTTTATACATATTATCTCATTTGAGATAACTAAAACAGAAGGCAATACATGGTGAATACAGAAGAAATTCACATACGGTGAAGCTGAAGGGAAAACATCATTTCCTCTTGGAATATCAAAAGTCTCTCAGGGGAGATAGTTTTTCAACAGTTTTAAACCACCAGAAAGAATGGAGAGGAGGTGGGGCTTCTGGGTACAACTTATAGCTTCTCAAAGTCATGCCTCATTTTTTGTTGTATAACTGTCTAACATAGTACATACAACAGAGAATTGCATATAGAATCAGGAAGAGGTGGGGCTGCAGATTATCCAGTCAGGTTCGCTCATTTTGCAGATGAGGTTAGTGACTAATCCAAGGTCATACACATAATAAATAAGGCAAGAAAGCATTTAGTAAGCCCTTGTTGCATACCAGGCCCTGTGTTAATAGGTTAGTTGGGAGATCAGAATTTAAACCTATGTGCCATGTGTTCACAGTTTTTCTTCTGCATAATTTATTGTCTCTATATAGTAATCATTGAAAAATAAAAAAAAGAACTTGTTGAATTAATGAAACCTTGCCTGTAATGACAGTGCCCCTACTCTTTTCCTTGACAACAGAAACCTATTCTTAATAGGGCATCATGATTAGGCTACTTCCACCCAGTGGGCTAGGCAAGAGTTTCTCTGGGTAGCATCTCTTCCTCCAACCCCACCTCCACTTCCCCCAAAAGTGCAGATATAGGCTAGTAGGTAAAACGCTTCATTGTCCTTCTTGGCCCCCCGTTAAGTGGATGGAGAATCTTTATCACTGAACATTTAGGTAGCTCGTGACAGTTATTCTACATTTTTTCTTTCTTAGATTCTTCCCATTACTTCATCCCCTCTGGTATTTGTTACTTTCATGTATCTGTTGAATATCTGTCATTCAATCAGCAGGTTTTTATTGAGCACCCACAAAGTACACAGCTTGGTGCTTCTGAGGTGCTTGTCTTCTTATCCAAGGTGTATTGTATATTTAGCTCTTTTATTTTTTCTGTGTAAACCAGCATCTTCATTCCTTTCATCAGTCTTATTCTGTCCTGGATTGCAGCCAATTTTTCTACATCTTTACGAGACCCTGCCCTGCCCAAACTGAAGGCTGTGTTCCAAATTCAACCTCCCTGGGGATAAGAGATGTTAGGACACCCTTCTCTCAAAGAATCCCATAATCACCAGATCTCCCAGCTGAAATGGATCTGAGATTTCATTCTAGCCTAACCCACACTCCCACAGGAACCCCCTCTATCAAATCCGTAGTAACTGGTCATCCATTGTCTACTCACATACATTGTCACTCAGAAAGCCAGTTTTTAACTGTTTACCAGCATAGCCCTGAAGAGTGCTTCTGTATTCTTCTCCACACAGACCACATCTGGAGTAGTATGTAAAGTGGTAGGTGCCAACCTTTACAGATTGTCCAGAAGGGGTGAGGGTTTTGGAGACCGTGCCAAAGATTACTAGAAGGAAGCTGGAATGATTAGACTGGAGGTGATGAATGTAAGTGACTTGTTCTGTTTGGTTCCAGAAGCTAGAATATGATCAATGGTAAAAACTGTAAAGTGGTTCTATTTCATATCCCTGATAGGTACTCTGAAAAGAAAACATGCCTTCTCATATCTATTACATATTTTCAAAGGTTTAATGGTCTTTCTTTCTAACTTCCTTCTCTGTCCATCATTCTTCAACTCTCCAACATCATGACACAAGTTAGAATTCTCTTCCATGCCAGATTTCTTTTCCTCTTTGTTTTTACATCAAAGAATTTTTCCAAATTTTTCAAGGTATCTTTCCTTCCATTTTAATAATCCAGTGAGCAGAGAGGTATTATGCCAACCCTTTCACATTCTTTTCAAATAGAGAAACCAAGCTATAATTTGCACACACATGTATATGCATGCATACATGTGCACATGCACACCATACAAAGAGTTATTATTTGGCACTGGCAAGAACTCTCAACCTAATGTACTGGAAAATTCATCTTACTATGAATTTTCATACAAATTGGTATTGAAAATTTTAGTTCACTATTCTTGTTGTCAGGTCTTGTAGAAAAGTACTTGGAGACAATTCTTAGCATTTTGTTTTTTTTTCATTGCTTCTAGCCTTTTTGGGGGGTACTTACCCAATTTTACAATCTTGTAATATTGTGCTACTAGCCTAATTATGCTAAATGACAAACAACGCCTTTTTATTGATCTCTCCTTAGCTTTTGATACGGCTGATCACCCTCTTCTCCTGAATATTGTCTCTTCTCTGGGTTTTTATGATACTGCTTTCACCTGTTTCTTCTCCTCCTACTGGCCTTACTACTCTTTCCTTTGAGGGATTTTCCTCCAGGTCATTTCCACTAACTGTAAGGATCCCCCTAAGAGTTTGTCCTCTATTCTCCTTTGGTACTGTCTCACTTAGTGATTTCATCAGTTTTCATGCACTCAATTATTATCTCTATAGAGATGATACCTCTCTCCTAATCTCCAGTCTTGCATCACCAACTGCCTATTGTACATTTTGAATTAGATGTCTTGTAGACATCCGAAACTCAACATATCCAAATGAACTCATTATCTTTCCCTCGACCTTGTGCTTGTTGGATGACTGGTTTTTTAGCATTATTATATTTAAGGTAACTCTATTCCACTCAATGTCTATTTTCATATGATTTTCCCAGAATCATGGTATCTTGGAGTTAGAAGCAAGCTTAGAAGCCATCCTATTTGACCTCTTGTCCAATACTGCAATTCCTCCTATGTTATCCCTGACAGATGATTTTCCAAACTTTTCTTGAATATCATTTCTAGCGATGGTGTACTTACTGTCTCACAAGATGGTTTGTTTTGTTTTCAGGCTACTCTATTGGGAAGTACCTCCTCACATTAAGCTGAAATCTGCTTCCCTAGGAATTCTGGACATTGGAACTTAATTAACTCCTTTAACTCCTTTGGAATCAGTATAAAGTTAGTATGTTTTCACATGATCATCATTTCAATATTTAAAGACGATATTGTTTCCCTTCAGGATTTCATTTTTCTAGTTTAAATATTCTTTAAACATGACTACCATATCCTTCACCATCTACTCACTCTTCTTTGGATATATTCTAGTTTGTCAATGTCCCTTTTAAAATGTGGTACCCAGAACAGAATGGAACAGAATATTTCAGAAATGGTCTGCCAGCACAGACCTTCCGTATTCTAAACACTCTATTTACAATCCTAAGAGCTTTTTAGGTAGCCAGGTCACATGGCTGAAAAGACACCGAACATGTAGACAAATGACCGCACTAAATACATAATAATGAACAAGTTGTTTAACCTCTCTGAGCCTCAGTGTCCTTATCTGTTAAAAGAATCTAATAACACTTATGACACCTCCTTCTCAGTATTATGTGAAAAGTGTTTTATAAATCTTCAAGCACTGTAGAAGTCTGAGCTATTGTCAATGTTATTGCTATCATTATCAAACACAGTCTTACTCTGTTTAAACATTTTATTAATAAGTTGATCGAGAACCAAGAAGGAATGTTTTTTACACTTGCATATTCTGTAAAACTGGATGGGACAGCTAACAGGCTACATGACAACCAGCATTCAAAAAGACCCTGACAGGCTAAAAAAAATGGGCCCAAACTAATAAGATAAAGTTCGATCAGGATAAATGTAAAGCCTTGAATTTAGAATATATATCAGTTGTGATTTCCACTGATTTATTGTCCTCAAGTATTGCAAAATGAAAATGTTCTAAGAATGATGGAAAGCCCCAAAGATATTTTAGGATTACTGAATCATAAAAATCTCAGTGTTGGAAGGGACTTCAGAAGTCATCCACCCTAATCCCTACCTGAACTGCAATCTCTTCTACAACATTTCCTTCAAGTCATCACCCGGTTGGTTGTTGTCCTTGGTGCTTGAAGAGGACCCAAATGACATCCCTAGATTGGGGTCAAGGTACAGTGTGTCCAGTAGTGGCTGATCAGACCAACAGGAGCTCAGAAGGCTCTACTACAGGTCAGACACGCATAGTCCAAGTGAACATTTGGAATGGAAGTGTCTCTAAATTCACACATCTTGAGTTTCTTTTGAGCTATTGCAATTTTTCTTTGCTCAAAGAGCACAGTAACTTCTTTGATGCAGGCATGCCACGCTGTGTAGTCCTATGCCAGTGTCTCCAATATCTCATAATCAATTCTAAAGTTCTTCAGAGAGACCATGAGATTTTCCTTGTATTGATTCTCCTGACCTCTTTTGTGAATTCTCTGTAAAATAGTCCTTTAGACAAATATACTCTTGGCATCCAAACACATGGCCAGCCCATTGGAGTTGAGCTCTTTGCAGTAGAGTTTGAATGCTTGGCAGTTTACCTAGAGAAAGAGTCTAGTACTTGATTTTGCAGGAGACCTTCAGAATCTTCCTAAGACAATTCAAATGCAAGCGACTCAGTTTCCTGACATGGCATTGGGTATATTATCCGGGTTTCACAAGCATATAACAATGAGGTCAGCATAAGGGCTCCGTAGACCTTCAGTTTGGTAGGCAGCCTAAAACCTTTTCTCTTCCATCCTTTTTACTTCAGAGCCTCTCAAACACTGAGCTAAGTAATCAACTAGCACTAGGTAAATACTGGATTTCCCCTTGAAGACTTTATTGGTGGGGGCCTCAGATAGTTCTAATAGCTAATAGATATTTCTAATAGATAGATAGTTCTAATAGTTAGGAACTTTTTTCCTATACATTGACCCAAATTGAAATCAGTTATATCTACTATTCAAACTATGCTGCAGACAACGCAACTCCAACGGGCTAGCCATATTGTTCCAATGCAAAATATGTGCTTGCCCAAAAGACTATTTTATGGAGAACTCACCTGGGGCAGGTGATCACATGGTGGTCAGAAGAAGCGATACAAGGACACTCTCAAAGTCTCTCTCAACAGCTTTGGACTTGACTGTGCAATATGGGAGACACTGGCACAGGACTCCTCGGCATGGCATGCCCACATCAGAAAGGGTGCTGTGTTCTGTGAGCAAAGCAGAATTTAGACAGCACAAAGTAACCATAGGATGCGCAAATTTGGAGTATCCACCCCAAATACTCATATGGACTATCTGTGCCCAACTTGTGGTAGAGCATTCCAACCTCTTGTTGATCTGATCAGCCACAGCTGGACACACTGAAACTTCACTTTATCATGGTGATGTCATTTTTTTCCTCTTCAAAGACGAAGGACAACAACCATATTACTGCTTGACAGACAGTTAAGTGGATCACTATGGCTGGATATTGAGCAAAGGAAACCTTGGTTCAAACTGGACACCTGACAGCAGCAGGCCAGTGAGTTGGATATCAATTTCTAATAAGACTTAAATACCAACTGAGGTAACTAGCAAGATTTTCTATGCCCTAATACCTTTATCAAGTAAAAACATATCTTTGATTAAGTTACAGAATGATTCATAATGTGTGAACTGGGTACAAATTGAATGGAAAGAGATACCACATCTTTATCTTTGTTTGGTTGAAGAGAATCAGCCATGATACAGGAAAAAAATGAACTAATATTTGCAAAGTGTTTAGCACAATGTCTGGCATATAGAGTGTGTTTGTCCTTCATTGCTGAAGAAGACCATGCTGTCAGAGAAGTAATGACATGACTTGCACTTGACTTTGTTTTGAGTGAGGGAGGGCTGTGCAAGTCACCAGCCTCACTTCTCTTCCAGAGTCATCTGAATCCAGTGACCAAATATTCATCAGGATGACTGGAGATGACCCAGGATGAGGCATTTGGGGTTAAGTGACTTGCCCAAGGTCACACAGCTAGTGAGTGTTTATTTCTTCTCTCTCTGTCTCCCTTTGTCTCTGTGTTTGTCTCTGCATTTGCATCTATCTATCTATCTATCTATCTATCTATCTATCTATCTATCTATCTATCTATCTATCTGTCTGTCTGTCTGTCTATCTATCTAATCTCTCTCCCATTTTGACTAAACAAGCCAGTTAGGACTCCAGCATTCCAGTAGCAGGCCAGCCTCCTAGGGCAAAAATTCCAGCTAAACCCATGAGAAGGCATTGATTTCAAGGAGGAAAGAATCTCTCCCTCCCCTGCTTCTTGACCAAAGGATGACTTTGGGAACTTCAAAAGGTCAGATTTGAACTTCCCTTTAATGTCAGTTGTAGTGCCTCCAGAGCAGCAGTGGTCTAAGACCACGTCATATTTATTCTTTGTATTTCCCTCAGTGCCTATCAGTGTTCTGCATGCATTAAATGTTTGTGGAAGTTGAGGTTAATCAAAAAGGAAAACATTAATTTGACATGATTTTTAGTGAAATTATGCTAGCTTCTAATGATCCACTATATTTTATTCTAAATACTCACAAATCATTCATTTGCTAATCTATTTCACAATTTTGTCAGGAATTGACATTAAGGTCAGAGCCATCAGACTCTGTCTTTTTCCATCTTTGAAAATCAGAACATTTACTTTTCTACATTCTTCTAGCATTCCTCCAGTTCTCCCTAATTTCTCATGGCAGTGGTTCCAAAACCAGATATCCATGTTCTTTCAGTACTCTCAAATTCACTTACAGGGGCCTGGAAACTCAAACTCAGAGGTGCTAGCTTCTCTTGCATGCACTCTTCCCTAAAGAGAATAAGGCAATTAGTAAACCACAAGACATATTACATGGCTGTGGTGTCCTCAATCTTATTCTTTGGTGGGTAAGGAAGCATAACTTGTTGGGTACCATGAGAACATAGCAATTTTCATACTGTTTCAAGGCCCTTGGTGAACACAGACTCACATAAACCATTACCACTAGACCATGACACCTTTCACTCCTGGTCACCCTGATCATCTGTTTACCATCTGTCCTGATTCTACACATGTAGGTAGTACTTTCCCTTCCTGCCATCTCCCCCAAAAAAGGCCTGTCAACTCCCTTGGGAGTTCAATTACTATCCCTGTGATTTCTCAAACCTAAATAACCTTGCTTGACTAATGCTTCCCTGTGTGGTTTAGTCTCTCCTATTAGAAGGATGTGTTCGTTGATGACATAGACTGTCTTGCTTTTTTGGGAGGTAGTCCAAGAGCACAGGTCATGGATGACTAGAAGGCCTTAGAGCTTACAAAGCCATATTCAGAATAAACATTATCTTTAGTAAAGATGTTTGGTAGCATTTCAAGCAGAAATATTTTAATAGCCTATATACTTCACATTCAGTAAACTGGCAAAGATGAGAAAAGATAGGAATTGTCAATATTGGAGGAGAGTTTGTGGAAAGATGGACACCTCAATGCATTTATTGGTAGAGCTGTTAATTAGTATAGCCAATCTAGAAAGGAATTTGGAATTACGCAGATAAGATGACTAAAATGCCACACCTTTTGAACCCAGAGATTCTGTTAGGTGTCTATCCCAAAGAAATCATTGATAAAAATAAAGGCTTCATACAGACCAAAATATAGCAGCTTTTTTTCTGGTAGCTAAAAATTAGAATCAAAGTAGATGTCCTATCAAAGTAGATGGGGAATGGATAAATGAATTGTGGCAAATTAATGTAATATAATGTTACCATGATATTAAAAAAACAACAAATATCTTGAATGTAGAGAAGTATGGAAAGAATAACATGAACTCATATAAAGTACAGTAAGCAAGGTCAGGAAAACAATACATACAGTAACTACAACAATGTAAATGGAAAGATATAAATATATGATAACAAAATAACAAATAAATGTTGCAAAATTACAAACAATGTGCTTGATCCCCTAAAAAGAGACCTGAGAGGACCCTCCCTTCCATTCCTTGGCAGAGTCCTTAGATGTGAAACATTCCCTAAAATAGCAAGTTGTGGAGTTTTTTTTTTGGATGTATTAATCAATTTTGATAATTTTTCTCTTCTTACTCTTTTTTGTTGCTTTTTTTAAGTTCTTTATTATAAAGGGAAGAGGAAAGAGCACAGGTATAAATTTAAGAGATGTAAAAACAGAAGATATTTTGAAAGCTCTTATGATCTGTTATTGTTTCTTAAAATGCTGCCATTTTGCTTTTACACTTGTGTTATAATCAAGGTCAGGGAAGTCTCTCTGGAAAAGAGTAATGGTTATAGTTCTGGTCTCTGAGTCAAGAAGACCTGGGCTTAGGTCCTACATCTAACACATGCTGGCTATGTAACTTTGGGGAAGTAATTTAATCTTCCAGATTCCTGGCCAAATTTTTTAGATTGTAAGATCGTAAGATCTTGGTGGATTCTTTATGCTAATAAAATTACAGGTTCAATTTTTAAAAGTATTAGAAGTAGTATTTGAACTAAGTACTTATGACTCCCAAACCACTTCTTTCTACTGTACCCTTGTTTTTTAGGAGCATCTACTAAAAAGCACTTCCATCCCTGCCTTCAAGAGATACTGGTAAGGCATTCACCACAGAGGGTCCTTTTTTGCTCTTGTGGTTCAGTAGGATCCTATGTTTTCTCCTCTTCAGAGGTTCTGGATTCTTTCATAGTTTAGCTACTAAAAGATTTTTTAAAAATATATAAACAGATGTCTCCCATAAATCTTATAACTCTTAGTTTGTAATAAACATAAAAATCACTTATATGTCTTCTTCCAGCATGCATGGGAAAAATGGTCATGACAAATGACATTTCTAACTGCTCTTAATCCTTCCAAGAAGCTCATAGATCTTAACATATATTGTGGCTGATTCTCCCCTGGAGAAGGGGCACCACAGCCTTATGCTGGATGAATAGCCTGCAAAGTTTATGGAAAGTATTGGAGACAAATGTCTCAGACACTATGCTTAACTCAGCACACGTTCAAATCATCTTTGCTTCTTTCACTCAATCTCATACTAGGCAACTGGCTATCCTTAAAGGGCCAGAAAGCTTTATACTTTGATTTCCTCAAGTAAACAGGAGATGAACAAAGGGCTTCATTATTCTAATTCCTTGAATTTCAGGGTCAATATACTGAAATTAAACAGATCAGTCTAAAACTCTTCAATTAGCTTTTGCATTTTCTGGGGATGGATAATGACTTTAAGTTTGGGGGTATTTTTTAAAAAAATCAATACATTCTTGAATAGTCAATGATTTCAGTGAAAAGGTAGGGATAGGCAGGCAATAAAAACACGTTTATTGAGGATTATGAAACAAAAGAGGCCAAATTCTTAGAGAATGCATTGAATATGTATGTATAGTACATGCTCTGTAGTCAGCCTTTTGACCCCTACTCTTACTGGCAACCTGAATCCTCAACACCCCAGCTACATCTCCCCTCAGAGTTCTAAGGATATCTCAGGAGTTATATTTTTCTAGTGGGATCTGAGCTCATGAACCCCTCCCAGTGTGTGTACCATCTCTCCCCTACCCCCATTGATATCCATTTATCAGCTAGACGTAATTAGCTTTTAGAAGGGGATATTTACTAAGATTGTATGGAAAGATCAGCTATAACCAGATTCAAAGGAAAGTGGGATCAGGCTTAGAGATCACATGTAGCATAGGCCCATGACTGCTGGAAATCCTTTCTCCCCTTCATGGAAGGTACTCATAAAATTCCCTTTAGGCAAGCTATAGCTTCTCTACTGGCACTACTTGAAACCTCTAACCTTCAGTATGTCTCTTTTGTGCCCATGGCCCATACAGATACTTTGTCAGTTATTCTAGGGGATGCTACCAGGACTAGAACTAGGATAGGAAGTTCAAAGTCCTCAGACCCTCCAAAGTTTACAAAATCCTTCTTGGGTCAAGGAAGAGGGAAAGAGACTGAGGTCAAGACCAAGGCTGGGAGCTGCCCTCTCCAGTTCCTACCACATGATGTTTCTTAGGGTTACCAGTTGGGTAACTCATCCCTCTTTCTCTCCCTCTGCATCTCCCTCAGAAGGTAAATTTTGAAGGCCAAAAGCTGCCTAGTTAACTTGGATTTACTGACTAGACTTCTTTCTCATAGACCAAGCCTTAATCCCAATTTGCTCTGGAGCTCGTAGATTGGACAACAATAGGTCCCTGTCCAAGCACCACCAAGTTATTTTTGAGTCCTCCTAGCTTAGAGTGAATGTAAATACTAATTGTTTCTCTTGTGACCAGCAACCTAAGTAAGGATCTTCCCCTCCCAGATTGATTGGGTTTTTTTGATTAAAGGGGTCATCCCTTGACTTACTTCTTAAAGAGGCCTATTCACCGAATGGGCATTACCACCCTCAAAATGAGAACCTGAAAAAACTTTAACTTGTACCCTTAATTGCAACTCTTTTTCTTCCTTACTCCCTCTCTAATATTCAATCATTTCTTTTCTATTGCACCCTCCCTGCTGCCTACAAACACTTTCATGTCTGCTGCAGCCATGGAGTTTAAAAATTCCTTACATGACCTGACCATCCTCACTAGCAATCATGGTTATTATTTTCAAGAAAACCGTCTATCCTAGTTGCATTGCTTCTCTTTTCCTTTCCTCTTGATTGCTCTAAACTCTCTGAAATTTGCCTTTTGACCTAATCATTCAGCTGAAACCCCCCTCTTCAATGACTAATGATCACTTCATTGCCAATGCTAATGAACTTTTCTCAATCCTTACCCTTGTTCTCACTGCAGCTTTAGACACTGTTGATCACTTTCTCTTGAATACTCTCACCTCTCTAGGTTTTCATGACTGTTCTCCTTCCCTTCTGACTGCTCCTTCTGAGTCTCCTTTTTTGGATGCATGTCCACATAATACCCACATCATTGCCTCTATCCTGGATTCTCTTAACTTTTTCCGTCCTACTCTTTCTCTTGGTTATCTCACGGGCTGCGATGGGGTTCAATGGTCATCTTTATGCAGATGACTCCCAGCTCCATATCCACTTTTTGTTTCTAAGCTCCGGTCCTGTGATAGTCAGTACTTCCTAGACATCTTGAATCAGCTGTCCTGACTGTCCTCATTATGACCAAAACAGCACTCATTAGTACCTATTCCCTGTAACATACCTTGCAGCTCTAAATCTATGCACCTGTGATCTTTCCCACCCCTCAACTCCCAACATAAACTCTAGAAACATTCACTCTTTCCAATCTCCTTATTACTCATCAGGGCACCACTGCCCTTCTGGTCATTCATTCCTGTACCTTTGGTCACCCTCAACGCCTCATTCTTACTCACCCCACTTTCCATTCATTTGCTACATCTTATTTTTTTGATCACCACAACATCCCTAGAAAGTATTTCTTTCTCTCCTCTCACATAACCACCACTGTAGTTCAGGCCCTCATCACTTTTATTCTTGCCTATTTCCATAGACTTTTTAAAAATAACAGTGTTCCCTCAATTACATATAAAAATAAATTTTAACATTAGTTTTTTTAAAGTTTTGAGTTCCAAATTCTATCCTTCCCTTCCTCTTCTCCCCCCCATTTCCATAGATTTTTAATTTGCTCTCCCTGCCTCATGCCTTTCTCTACTTCAATCCATCCTCTATTCAACAGCCAAAGAGATTTTCTTAAAGTGTAGGTCTGACTGGATCACTCTCCTTTACTCAATAAACTCCAATGGTTCCCAATTACCCTTAGGAGTAAATAAAAAAGTCCTCTTTAAAGCTCTTCACAATCTTCCTAACTTTTCTTTCACACTTTACTTCTCTCCATCAATCTATGAGGGCCTTTCCCTCCTAACCTCTATCTCTTGGTTTCCTTGACTTTTTAGGAAGGTAGGTTAAGTAGTGGATAGAATTCTGGGCCTGGAGTCAGCAAAATCCGACTTCAGATTCAACCTCAGACATTTAATAATTGTGTGACCCCGAACAAATACCCTCTGTGTGCCTCAGTTTTTTCAACTGTAAAATGGGGATCATAATAGCACCTGCCTCCCAAAGTTGTTACAAGGATCAAGTGAGATAATATTTGTAAAGCACTTAGTACAGTGCCTGGCACATAGTAGGTATAATGTCTGTTCTCTCCCCTTTCTTCAAGACTTAGCTCACATTCTGCCTTAGCAGAAGACCTTTCCTGGTCTCTCTGACTCCTAATGTCTTTTACTCTGAGATTACCTTTCATCTACTCTGTATATAATCTTATAGATACCTAGTTATTTTCATGCTTTCTCCCATAAGAATGGTAACTCTTTGAGGCAATGACTTGTGTGTGTGCTGTTCTGTGTATCTCCAGCCCTTAATCACAATACCTGGCACATAGAAAATAGTTAATACATGCTCAGTGAGTAACTTTTGATTGCTGCAAAGTTTCCCTGCCTTTTCTTTTCTATTGACTAGAGACACTTTATTTGCCAGACTTAATTAATTTCCGGGACAAATTTCTCTACCTATCTACTTGATGCAAATCACTCAAATTGAAATAATTTCATACCATATCTCAGCACTGGAGACAGTTAAAGGTCACTGAGAAATCCAAGGCAGTAATCAATATTAAGTGAGAATACTTTAAAAACTCACATATATATGAAGAACTTTTTAGACTCTAAAAGGATTGGAGTGAGAAGACCTAAGTTGTAGGAATGGTACCATCACCAGCTACTTGTGCAGTCTTGGCAGTCATTTAATCTCTCTGAACCCTCATTTCCTCATCTGTTAAACACATGGGTTTGACCAGATGAGCCTAAGGTTCCCAAGTGCTGAAATTCAATTACGTATAGTGGCCCATTTACAACTAAGTTGAATGGAATGGACCTATTCTAGACAGGACACCTTAAATAAATGCAGGCTGATTGTCAGTCAAATAGAGAGATAAGAGAAAAAAGTCCATTTATGCAAGCTCACAGAGAAAAGAAGTCTAACTACCAAAGCAAAAAGACAAGAAATTCAGCAATGCTTCTTGCACATTTTTTCATGCATATATCATTAACATTTACAATTTTATATGGTTACAATTATACAGAGCTATGCAATATTGCCAACTTGTATTTGCGGTGGGAATGATTACTTTAAACTATTAATTTGTCAAGATATAGCACTTAAACTATTATGAAAGGTATAAAGAATCTCATTTTACAAGGAGAAACTCCAAGTAATGAGGTTGCTCATATAAAAACTGAGACCAATTGTTTTCCCATCCCATCATATTTCACAGGTTTCAGTCCAAATATATAATGTTATAATGAGTCACCAAAGCAAAGACCATTTTATGACAATGCATGCATAATAATACTGTTAATTATTCATTTTTATCTCTGAAGACTTTTCATTTGTTGCTTTTTCTCCCATGTTTTCTAGTAGATTTCTGGATTGCACTTCTTTTTAAGTCTGGTAAATCATGAAACTTTTCCAGAGATCTGAAGACACATACCAACCTTTCCAACCCAGGGGAACAGGGCAAAAATTCAGTGAAACCTTCTGACTTTCATGGGACAGTGGGTCTAGTGGGGATTATATCAAAATAGAACTTCAATAAAAATAGACACAGAATTTAAATGTAATATGGATGCCCCGGGCTCCTATTTTTCTGTAAAATTTAGTCTTCTTGAGATTCAAAACAGCTTGAGTTTTCCAAAAACATTAAGTTACAAGGTTGTGACGCTGAAAAGTGAAGACTGAAGGAACTGAAAATATTAATGAATCTGTAGGAAATCATTACATTTCTTTTTCTCAGAATATCATGCCAAATGTAGGAATGAAACTTTGTATTTATTCCTTTCCTCTCAAGACAGAGAGTTTTAGAAATATAAGAACCCTTTGAGAACAGTTCAATCCCCTTATTTTATAGCTAAGGAAACTAAGACTCTGAAAGATTAAATGATTTACGCATGGTCGTATAGCAAAGGATACACTAGAACTGAGCATCACAGAAATAGAGAACTTCAGAACTGAAAGGGATCTCAGAGGTCAACTATTTCAACCTATGCCTGAAAAGTACTCCCAAATTACAAAACATCATATAAGTACAGATCTAAACAATTTGGAGAAATATTAGTTGCTTATGGTAGGCCAAGTCAATGTAATAAAAACAGCCTAAATTAATATACTTACCAATACCAATCAAGCTACCATGCCATACCATAACAAACTACCAAAAAATTATTTTGTAGAGCTAGAAAAAAATAGAAAAATTCATCTGAAAGAACAGAGGTCAAGAATATCAAGGAAATAAATTTTTTTTTTGAGGGGTCAACAATCACTTTAATCAAGCATATGTATCATTCACTTAGGTCAGGGGGGGAAAGTCAGCACTCTAAACTTCAGAGAAAATACAGAGAAATCTAAATGAACAGACAGTGCTTCCAAACTGTCTGACAGTAAACAATATATACATAACAATTTAACAGTCAGATGCATCTGCCTAGACATACATACATAGTTATCAGAGAGAGAAACAGCAACATCTAGGTTTTCAAAGTTGAGGGGCGCTGCTTAGCAGATTCCAGAGTCTCATGTAGTACACAAAGATTTTTCCAAAAACTAAGCCCCAAAGTAAAACTGCAGTTCAGAGTCTTTATACAGTTTTTAGAGCCAGAGGACATAACAACCCTTGAGAACCAGTGCCTCATTAACAAAAGGTGTGACATTCCTACAAATCTTCCCAGGCCCAAGGAAGATCTTCTTTAGGGGCATTATTCAATCAAAGGCACTTTATTCTAAAACAAAAACAGCAAAAAATCCTACTTTACTTTCCCTTGCAGGAAGGAAGGAAGGAAGGAAGGAAGGAAGGAAGGAAGGAAAAACACATCAAGCACGTACAATGTGCCAGACATTGTCCTAAGTGCTTTACAAATGTTATTGCATTTGATTCCCATAATCCTGGGAGATAGGTGCTATTATTACCCACTTTACAGTTGAAAGGGAGAATGAAAGTGAATGCACATTTTTAAGTGTCTGATATATGCCAGGCAGTGTTTTAAATATATTATTTTATTTGATCCAAAACCATGTGAGGTAGGTAGATGCTATCATGATCCCCATTTTGCAGCTGAAAAACCTGAGGCATGCCAAGGTTAAATGACTTACCCAGGTATATCAGCAAACACACTTACACATTCAGGATGGCTTGCTATCACAGGTTCTTAGATCTGCTTCTCTAAATGGAAAGCAAGTTTTGAGGGGC
Source organism: Bettongia penicillata ogilbyi (assembly GCA_023548195.1). NCBI lineage: Eukaryota > Metazoa > Chordata > Mammalia > Diprotodontia > Potoroidae > Bettongia > Bettongia penicillata. The sequence continues at coordinate 2,745,622 of JAJHZJ010000599.1, forward strand.
CAATAATCTTCTTTAATTACACTTACAAGCAGAGAAATAAAGACCAATAGATAGGACTTTTAACTGTCTGACCATAAGCAATACATATATCAGAGATCAAGGAGATCCAAATGTCTGACCATTACATACATACAGAGTTACCAGAGAGAGAAGCAACAACATCTGGGTTTTCAAAGGGGGACAGGGGGAGTCTCCTTAACAGCTACCCAGAGTCTTATCTAGCACACAAACCTTCTTCCAAAGAATAAGCCCCCAAAGCAAAACTTCACCTCAGAGTACATATACTTTTCAGAACCAGAGAGCATCATCCTTGTGACCCAGTGCCGCATTAGCAAGTAACAAAAGGTGTTGGTCTAAGGAAATCAATTTTAAAAAAATATGAAGGAAAGTGGCCTAGCAGTACCAGATTTCAAACTGTATTACAAAGCAATAATCATGAAAACCATCTGGTTCTGGCTAAGAAATAGAATTGTGGATCAGTAGAATAGATAAAGCACATAATATGTAGTAGCAAATAGCCATAAAAATCTAGTGTTTGATAAAAATCAAAGTTTTGGGACAAGGAATCACTATTTGACAAAAATTGCAGGGAAAACTAGAAATCAATTTGGCAGAAACGAGGTACAGATCAACATCTCACACTGTATCAAGACAAAAAAAATGAGTACATGATTTAGACATAAAGGGTAATATCATAAGTAAATTAGAGGAGCATGGAAAATTTTACCTGTTGGATCTAAGGGAAGAATTTATGACCAAACAAGAGATAGAGAGAATCATGGGAAGCAAAACTGATAATTTAGATTACATTAAAATAAAAAGGTTTTGCACAAACAAAAGCAATGTAGCCAAAATTAGAAGGAAAAGAGGAAATGAGTGGGGGTGAATTTCAGCAAGTTTCTATAATAAAGACCTCATTTATCAAATATTTAGGGAACCGAGTCAAATTTATAAAAATATTAGTCATTTTCCAATTGATAAATGATTAAAAGATGTAATAAACAGGCAATTTTCAGAAGAAGAAATCAGTCATATAAAAGTGCTCTAAATTACTGTGGATTAGAGAAATACAAATTAAGACCTCTCTGAGGTACCACTTCACATGACAGAAAAGGAAAATGACAGATGTTAGAAGGGACACTAATAAAAATAAATAGGAAAACTAATGCATTGTTGGTAGAGTTGAGAACTGGTCCAACTGTTCTGGAAAACAAGTTGGAACTATACCCAAAGGGATAGAAAACTATGCATACCCTTTGATACAGCAATACCGCTACTGGGTCTATACCCCAACTAGGTAAAAGAAAAAGAACCGATATGTACAAAAATATTTGTAACAGCTCTTCTTGTGGTGGTAAAGATTTGGAAATTAAAGGGATACTCATCAATTGGGGAATGATTGAACAAGCTATGATACATGGCTATGAAAGGATATTCAAATACGATGGTTTCAGAAAAACCTGGGAAGACTATATGGACCTATGCAAAGTGAAGTGAACAGAATTAGGAGAACATTGTACACAGTAGCAGCATTTTGCATGGTGATCAACTATGAATGACTTAGCTGTTCTGATCAATACAGTGATCCAATTCTGAAGGACTTAGGTTGAAAAATGCTATCCACCTCTAGAGAGAGAACAGATTGAAACAGAATTTTTTCATTTTCTTTATTTTAGCTTTTCTTTCCCCAATATGGCTAATATGGAAATATGTTTTGTATAACTTCACATGAATAATTGATATCAGATTTCTTACCTTCTCAACGAGTGGAGGAGAGGCTGAGCGAGGGAAAGAATTTGGGGCTAAAGTTTTTAATGAATATTAAAAATAATAAATTTATTTTTTTTAAAAAAAGAAAAGTATCCCCGCTGCTCAAAATACTCTACAAATGATCATCCAGCCTCTGGTTGAAAAATTCTAAAGAGGAGAAATTATAAGTAGAGTTGGTGACCACAAACTAGTAGTGCCATATAACAATGCTCTTAGGTGATTTTGGGGGGATGAGATAATGAACTAGAGAGAAGAAATATCCCATAAATTGTGCTGACCCTATGTGTCATGTCTGACACAATTGTTAGATATGTTTCTAGGCAATTACACTATCCCACTTGACAATCACGAATTACTTCTTGCATAGACAAAGGCTGATATGTCAGTCAATCAATTAGCATTTATTAAGCACTTACTATGTGCAAAGCGCTATGTTAAGTTCTGGGAATGCAAATATAAGTAAAAAGAAAGGCAGTCTCTACCCACAGGGAGCTTAAATTCTAATTTTGTTATTCAGTTGTTTTTCAATCACATCTGACTCTTCCTCACCCCATTTGGGGTTTTCTTGACAAAGATAATGGGATGGTTTGCCATTTCCTTCTCCTACTTATTTTACAGATGAGGAAACTGAGGCAAAGAGGGCTAAGTGACTTGTTCCAGGTCACACAGCTAGTAAGTGTCTGAGAACACATTTGAACTAGAAAGATGAGTCTTCTTGACTCCAGGCCTGGCTCTCTACCCTAGCTGCCCTTTAAATTCTAATGGGGGAAAACAATTCATAAAATTGTTGATTTATTTATTTTATGTAAGAAGGGGTGAGAGGAGAAAGGTACCCAGAGCAGGGCATGAGAGAAGTTGAGAGGGCAGCCTGATGTGAAATGAAAGTTATGATCTTCAGGTAACAGTGTTAAATGCCCATCTCCTTTAGAAGGTCCTTCATGAATGATGCTAATGATGGAAAACATAGGATCCATGACAGGCCAGTGAGAGCCCTCAAGTCTCATTCTATATAAATGATAGCGTGCATGATCCTGCACTCAACCTATGACCTTATCCTACTTCTATGAGGGTAACCATAGCCACCAGTGGCTAAGACTAGCTACTGGTACATATTAGGCAATTCTCCCACACTTTGGGAGATCTCAGTATTATTTCCTTTCCTTCATCATATTAACCAGGGATTATAGGGGCAAACCCATAACCACATAAGAGAGTACATTTCACTCTTGACTTCTACCTTCTTTTTACGGCCATCAAAATGGAGGTGGGAAAAAGCAATTAACATAAATATTAACGTCGTATGGAAACGTGTTACATGTTCTCATCCTTCATACATCCTTTATACATTGCATCTTATAGAAAGGGTTGAAAAGAACCCTGTTTGCTTTTTACATCAGTTCCTTTTGCCTGACATCTCCAGAATGTGTTTGTGGGTTCATCTGGTCATGTGCCTATGCCATCCATTCCACCTTTTCTAGAAGGCATCTATCTTTACCCAAGCAAGTTAAGGTAAAAGGAACAAAGGAAAAAAAAAACACCACTCCTTTCATGGACAAGAACAAAGTATTACTCTGTCTACCTTATCTTCCTCTTCTCCTATCCATTTTCTGTTCAAAGTTACCAAAATGATTAGTTCTAAAAGTAAAAGTCTGATCAAGTCTCTTCCCTAGTGGATGAACTCCAGCAATTCTCTTTTGCCATTGGAATCAAATATAAATCCCTTTTTTGTTTGGCATTCAAAGCTCTTCATAACTTGGTCCCTTTCTACTTTCCAATCTTACACTTTATTTTTCTCCAGCTGTACTGATCTATACTGATCATACACAATACTCCATCTTCTGATCTCTGTTTCTGCACCATCTCCTAAATATGGAATTTTCTCCCTCTTTAATGCTTCTTCATATTTCCTGGCTTCTTTTAAGAAATAGCTCTAAAGCTGTCTTTTGCATGAAATCTTTCCTGGTCCCCTTGAGTTTCATCTACTCTATATGTTTCTTGAACATACCTGTTTATATACATGCTAACTCCCTTATTAAAATGTAAACTCATTGAGGAAATTTTTATTTTTCTTTATATTCCCAGTTGTCATATAGTAAGCATTTAATAAATATTATAGATTCTCACCACTTCATATTTATTTCAAAAGCCTGCTCTTTGTTGTCAGTGTCTCAAGTCACTTTTTATTCCATTCCATCTTCCACCCAGCTGCCAAAGTGAGCTTCCTAAACTGAAAATATGACCATAATGCCTCTACCACCCCAACCAATAAATGGGCAGCTAGATGGTGTAGTGGATAGAGTGCCAGGTCTGGAGTCTGGAAGACTCATTTTTCTGAGTTCAAATCTGGCCTCAGATACTTACTAGCTGTGTGACCTTGGGCAAGTCACTTCACTCTGTTTGCCTCAGTTTCCTCATCTGTAAAATGAGCTGGAGAAGGAAATGGCCAACCACTCCAGTATCTTTGCCAAGAAAACCTTAAATGAGGTCACAAAGTATTGGATACAACTGAAAATGACTGAACAGCAACATTCAATAAATTCTATTGGATCCCTATATTACCAATCAAATAAAATATCCTCTGTTTGTCTTTGAAAGCCCTTTTGAACTTGTTCCTTTTTCTATGTTTCCAGTCTTCTTATATATTACTCCCTTCCCAATACTTTATGAGATCTAATGATACTGGCCTCCTTGCATTCATCTCACATGACATTACATATCGTGATATTGCATTTTTACTCATCTGGAATGTTCTGGGATCTCATCCCTGCCTCTTGGCTTCCTTGGTTTTCCTTCAAGGCTTAGCTGAAATCCTACCTTCTGCAAGAAGCCTGTTCTGATTTCCCGTAATGCTATTGCCTTCCCCTTGAGACTGTCTTCAATTTATTCTCTAAATACCATGTAGATACCTAGTTGCTTGTATGTTGTTTCCCCCATTAGATTGTGGGCTCCTTTAAGTCAGGGACTCTTTTTGCCTTTCTTTGTAGACTTAACACAGTGCCTGGTATGTAGTAGGTGTTTAATAAATGCTTATTGACTTGATTGATTGATTATGTTTAATTCTCTTTCCTCGTTGACTGACTACAGAGTCCAGGTCACTAATGGTTTGTACAAGGATGTGAGAACAAAAGATGAGGGGAATAAAAGTCATTTGCTGTAAAATGGTTCTTGGAAAGGCATATAGCTGTACCTGCCCCTTTCTTGTGGCCTCATTTCTAAACTCTTAACGATATTGAATCGTGATGTCAAGAAGAACAGTTTCACAATTAAAATTACAGTTCAAGTTGCTACCATTAAGTTATTAACTTTTATATTTTAAAATTATACAATAAATATAGCCTTGCAACCACCTGGACCACAGTGCTCTACTTCAAAGGCAAATCTATGGGAAAGGCCACACTAGGCTTCATTTTTATTAGTTTTATAGACCCCAAATTTTTATAAACATTTTTAATAATAAAACTTACAAGCCGAAACCAAACAACTAAACAAACTATAAAACATCCCCCCCTGAAACCTGTACTAAGGATCGTGTACAAGTGTATGTATGTGTGTGTGTGTGAGTGCATAAGTGCAGTAATAAGATTATGGTTTTTAAAAGTCCTCCTGCCTAACACCCAGTAAATCTTGTTCTGCATCAGATCACCAAGGAACAGGATATTTTCTGATACTGCTGAATTTTACTCTGAATTTTACATATAATCCAGAGGAGGTAAAATGTGTCTATTTCTTCTGAAGTTGAAACTACAGTAAAAACTAAATAACCAGGGTAGCTAAGCCTCGATTGACAAAGGCGATCAAATAATGTCTGTTGTTAAAATACATGAGAAATTGATGATCAACTCATCTAATAGCTTCATTTTATGGATGAGGAAAGAGACACAGAAAGTCTAAATAATTTGGTGAAAATCACATAAGCAGGGCTAAGATTTGAACTCAGCTTCTCTGATTCCAGATGCAGCATTCTTTCTGTTCAATTATACTACGTCTCATGAGTTAAAATCCTAAAATAAGTCTAAAATAAGTCCAACTTTTAATTGCTGCAGCTGGTTTTGATGAGTAGCAGTAAAACTATCTCTTGGATTCCTCTTTTCCTTTTGCTTCCATGGTCATCACTTTAGACATCTAAGTCCTCATCATCTCAAAGTGCCCAGGGCTTAGCACAGTGCTTGGCACCTAGTAAGTACTAAATAAATGTGCTTTCATTCATTGATTCATTCATTCATTCATTCACTTTGAAACTATTGCAACAGCCCACTCACTTTTTTCCCTTTCTTCAGACACTGGATCATCCTACATTCAGTTATAAGAAGGGACAATTATAAACAAGATTTCTGTCATATTATCCTATTCTAAATAATATGAAATAGTTTGGCTCCCTATTTCCTATGGCTTACAGTCAAAACAACCTTCCATTTAATGGATTCTATCAACTAACTACCTTCTCATCTTTCCAATCATATCCATATAGCCCAGCCTTCACAGATGTCATCAACCACCATCTTCACCACCAGTGATACCAACTGCAAACCAACTGATGATCAACTTCCATCAATGGGCGGTTAAGCTCAAGGCCCTGGGAACAATAACACCCTCTGAGCCATTAGCCCCACTTCCAGTCCAGCCCCCAAAACCATCTTCCAGAGAAGCAACTCCTGTGGAAAGGGACCAACTATCCCCCACCAATTGTCACCAAGGGTATGGGCAAACCAGTCTAGATGAAGCAGAAAGGCACACTGAGGAAAGAATATTTGAACCCAACCATTACCACCATCCCCTTACGGGCAGCCTCTACTGACCAGGTGACAGGGGCTATAGCAGTCATAGCTGCTGAAGACTTGGAGAAGAAAGTTCTCATTATACAAAACTTTGGCTCTTTCAAGTAGTTCAACACCAGAAGTACACACACACACACACACACACACACACACACTTTTATCAGTGGTAATAATATTAAAGAAGATACATTACCATATACTTTACCACTGGGGCCTAATGACTTCTAGGTTTTTTCATTTGACTTATAACTAAAGCTTTCTATGCATTTTGCTTTGTCCTTTTAAAATGCAAACTCCTTGAGAGCAGGAGCTGTCTCTACTTTTCTATTTGTGCCCACAGTGTTTTGAACATAGTAAACCTTCGATAAACGCTTTTTTAAATCCATCCATTCATTCATTCATTCATCTCTTATTATTTTAATCATGGTACACTGCTCCAATCAAGCCAATCTGCTTCTGTCCCTGTCCCACAACTTGGCAATTCTTGCCTCCGTTCCTATATTCATAATCCTTCTTGCTTACTAAAAAAAATCCTCCCTAAATCCATAGCTATTGAAATAAAAGCTATCTACATGCAATTCTTCCATTCTTTCTGCGTATTCTCTCCTCAGTTCCTTATGATCTGGCTTTACACACTACCAGCACATTGAAACTACTTTTTCTCTGGATTATGAATGATCTTTTTAAAGTTCCTGTAAGATAATAGATTTAGAGCTGGAAGAAACCTTAGAAACCATCTATTAAAAAGAAATTGGGGTCTAGAGATGTTAAGAGAATTGCCCAAGTTCATGCAGGTAGTAAGTGGCAGAACCAGGATCTGAATGCATGTCCTTGAACTAGAGACACTATACCATAATGCCTCTATGGTTGTCTTTCTCTCTTTTACCCTATTTGCATAAAAATATAAGGTGCAGGATTTTATATGTTTGTCTATCTTCATCCTATGACATGTCTCTTCTTTGTTGGTTTCAACGATATCACACTGCCCTGGTTCTTCTCTTGTCTTGTTGACTACTCCTCCTATGTTTTCTCTGATTGGTTTTCATCTTCTTCCCAACACATTAAAGCAGTTATTTCCCAAGGTTCTCTCTTTTTTTAAACTCTTTTTCTCTTCTATCTTCTCCTCCTTGACAATTTTACAGACTTTTACAGACTTTTACAGACTTTCTCCTTCTCTCTATTCCAGCCGACAAAACTTTAGTACTAACCATTCCAAGTGTTCAGTTGGGCTATTGTAATAGTCTCCCAACAGGCCTTCCTCCCTCCATATTCTACCTTCTCTGATCTATCCCTTATACTGCTATCAGACTCAGCTTCCTTATGTGTAGATCTGGTTATTCCACTCTTCTGCTGAGAAAACCTTTAGCTGTTCTTTAGTGTCAACCAAATAAAGTTCTTGCCTCTTCCTAACACCGAAAGATCTATACAATCTAGTACTATACTAACTACCCTTACAGACTTACCTCTTACTATTTTTTATTCCATGCTCTACAGTCCAGCTAAATCAAATTATTTTCTGTCCCCTAAGCATTCCCTATGCTTTCTTACCTCTGTACCCAGAAGATTATCCCTATACCTGGAAGGTTCTTTTGCTTTTACACATATTACATTCTCATCTATCCTTTAAAGCCTGACTTAAATGCCTCCTCCTCCTCCATGAAGCTTGCTCTAATTCCTCCCACTCCTAGTAGATAATGGAATTAATCAATCAATTATTAAATACCTAGCATACACCAGACATTATGAAAGGCACTAGGAAAAAAAGAGAGGAAAGTAGCAATCCACACCATCAAACAGAAGGAAACAAAGGAAAAGATGGAAAGAAATAATATTTTTTAAAGACACAAGTGGGGAGAGAGTTCATTCCAGGTCTGGGAGAAGGATGTCATGGAGAAGGATGACAATGAGGTTAGTTTGGCTGGACCCCAGAGTGCAAGGAGGGGAGTGATATATAAAAAAGCTGGAATGGTAGAGGACCAGGTGGTGAGGGGTCTTTAAAGGATAAGAAGTGGCGATTATATCTGATCCTTAAGTCAATAGGTAGCCATTGGGTTTTATTGAATAGGGAATTGATATAGTTCAGACCTATGTTTTATGAAAATCACTTTGAAGGCTGTGTGGAGGATGAATTGGTTGTGGGGGAAAAGTTGAGGTAAGGTTTGAGGAAGACTTAATTGGTCTTCCACTAATTAGGAAGCTATCACAATAGTCCAGGCAAGAGATGAGGAGGAGCCTAAAATGGCTAGCTTTGTGAGTGGAGATAAGGGAATGGAGGCAGGTAGGGATTTGTTTGGCCCTTCTCTTTTGTACTTATGTAATACTGTATGTTTATAGTTATCTGTATGTGTAATAGCCTCCCTCTCACTACTCCACTAAGCTTTAAATTTCAGCAAGGCAGAGATCCTATCATATCTATCTCCCTCAGTGCCTAAAACAGTGCTCTGCAAACAATAGGCACTCAATAAATGTTATTGAATTGAATCCCATCCTTCAAGAGAGAGTGCTCAACTCACATCCTTCGCTAAGCCCTTTTAAAGGGATCTCAGTCCTCCCTGATCACTCCTTTTACTTCTCATCCTCTCAACATTTATGTATAAACTAAATTTCTATAAATATAAGCTGCCCCTCAAATATGTACTCTTCCCTATGACAAGATTTCTTCTGAAGGAATATACATTATAAATACATAGCTAAAACCTGAGAAATAATACCAAGTACACACCAGACTAGTTTTATGCAAGCTGGATTTGGGTTAAAGTTTGACCTGCATTTGAGTCAATTTGCTAAAAGAGGTGAAATTTGTTCTGACATTCCTGTATTGTTTTGGGATTGTTTTCTAGTTATTTTATATTTGACACTTGGACCATGTTATTAATTTCTGGATAAAGGGGTCATATTTTTGTTGGGGGCGTTTTTGTTGCATTTTTGAAAGTGTTCATTCCAGTGGTAGGCACACACAAATCATTTAATATGTATTTGCTGAATGAATAAGGGATTTCAATAATATGAGGCCTGAGTAGATAGAATTCTCTAGTTTAATATGAGGTCACAGTCTATTTTGTCTCATATCTCTTAGATAACAAGACAGACTGATATCTCTTAGATAACAAGTAACTCAACAAGCCAGACATCATGAATCAATGCTACTTCAAATCACTGTATTTCCAAGGTGGTCCCACTTCTGACAATTCTACAGAATGTTGTTCAAATTGACTAGACCTGTCCAGGGTCCTTATTTTGAATATTCAGATCCATTATTCCAGGAATGAGACCTGGGGACCAAATCAGATTTCCAATCCTTTCTTTTGTAGGATAAACTGAAGACTATAAACACAGGGTCACAGCTCTAGAGCTAGAACTAACCTCAAGGATATCCAGTCCAACCCCCTACTCCATTTTGTAGATAAGGAAACTGAAACTCAGGGAGGTTGAATGACTTGCCCAAGATCACAAAAGTAGTAATATCAGGGAAAGATTTCAATTCATGGAAACACCCTAGGCTAAGCCTGTAGCTTCCTCATTGCTGAGCTAAGCACACGAATCAAGTTCTAGGAAAATCTGAACCTTGTTGGTATCCTTCAGGTTAGTAATAATGCAAAGGTGAGTCAGACTTCCCAAAAGTTGTTTCTTAAGGGACTGCTTCTCTCTCACTGTAGACAATGTACCAAGTTGCCTTGGAACTAATGGAAGGGGAACTAATCTGTATCAAACTTTTCTTGGATAAAAAATAAGAATTAGCAGCCACCAGCAATATCACTTCTAGGACTGTATCCCAAAAAGATCATAAAAATGGGAAAGGGTCCCACAGGTACAAAAATATTTATAGCAGCTCTCTTTGTGGTGGCCAAAAACTAGAAATGAAGGGGATGCCCATCAATTGGGGAATGGTTGAATAAATTGGGGTATGTGAATGTAATGGAATACTATTGTGCTATAAGAAATGATGAACAGGAAGACTTCAGAGAGTCCTGGAAAGACTTTTATGAACTGATGCTGAGTGAAAGGAGCAGAACCAGGAGAACTTTGTGCACAGCAACAACCACAGTGTGTGAGAGTTTTTTCTGGTAGACTTGGAACTTCATTGCAATGCAAGGACTTAAAATATTCCCAATGGACTCTTGAGGCAAAACCACTCCACATCCAGAGAAAGACCTATGGAATTGGATCACAGAATGAAGCAGCCCATTTTCTCTTGTGTTATGTTTTGCTTTGCTTTGTTATTTATGGTTGCTCTCATTCATTTTAATTCTTCTATGCAACATGATTAAGGTAAAAATGTATTTAATAAGAATGTTTGTGTAGAAGCTATATAAGATTGCATGCCCTCTCCGGGAGGGACGAGCGAGGGAAGGGGAAAAATCTAAGATACATGGAAGCGATTGTAGAAAACTGAAAACAAATAAAATAATTTAAAAAAAGAAATGTTTGTTGACTGGGGACAGCATGGCATAGCAGAAAATCTCCTAGAGTTGGAGTCAGAGAACGTAGGTTCAAATGCCAGCTCTATCACTTATTTAACTTTGTGACCTTGTGCAACTCACTCTTAGTTTCCTCTTCTATAAAACAAGGGGTTTGGACTATATGGCCTGTAAGGTACTTTCCAATTCTATATCTTCAAAATTCTGCCTCTATGATTAGTTAATCTGATCCAATCTTCTTATTTTAGGAAGGAGAAAATCACTCAGAGAGTTGAGAGCTCTGTTTATCTCAATTTTATAAATGAATAAATTGAATAAGAGTAGAGATGAAGAAGGGAACCCATATCTGGGAAATTTTGAAAAGCAAATAATGAATATAGCTAAATACATAGCTACTGTTGCTTGTGACTCATTTTGACTGGTTATGTCTTAACACCTTGTCATGTATGACTCATGGACGTGAACAAAGCAGGTGAAAAAATAGTGCAACCTAGACAGGCGTTCTCTAAATAAGTCTTATAGATGGTGGGAAATCCTGCACAGGAAATACTGTAATACAGCCAGCAGCATTGTCTTCTAAGATGAAAGATAGTAGGATAAGATTTCTCTTTCCTGCAATGGTAAAGATATGATCATATTTATACTCAACAATATCCATCTTAATTTAAATATATACAAATGAACATCAATTAAAATAATTAGGAGTGAAGGCTTCATTGTAGTTATAAAAATACAATTGTTTCTGTTTCTCAGAAGAAGAAGAAATAAGAAATTACAATGTTAGCAGGAAGCTGATATTGGGCAAGACACTTCATCCCTATGAACCTCAGTTTCCTTATTTGTCAAATCAGGGGATTGAAAAAGTTGATTCATAAGGTCTCTTCCAGTTCTAAAATTTTATAATCCTTCTCAGATGTTTCTATGAGCAAACAGGGACAGATCATTTTCCAAAACAGCTGCCCATTTCTAAGACAGAGGTGCTTGAGTGGAAAAAAAGTTCAAGATCATTTTCCGCACAAAGATAAACATAACTATTCACACACTTCAGCTTTCCTCTTTTCAGTTAGGACCAACTTACTAATCAAGTATGCCTCACTTGATAGCCTACCTTATGCGATCCATTTCTGCATAATTATGTTTCTTTAATGTTTTATGTTGCATGACTTTACCTTGTAAATAGTTCCATAATAAATGCTATAATTAATTTAATAGCACTTTGCATTATATTCAAGGGTGTGCACTCTCCAAGCATTTTTTGGAGGGATGCCAATGAGCTTCTGCATAACAGGGGAGGATTTGTCAGATTCCCCTTCATAGGTGTGTATTAAATAGACCCAAAATGTTTAGCAGAGCCCTAAGGTTTCACTATCAGAAAAACCAGGGGTTCCCGGGTGATGGGAAGGAAACCAAACTGGGTGCCTTCAAACAGTAGCTGCTAAACTCTACATTGAGAGCATATAAATACACACACACACACACACACACACACACACACACAAAATTTCCTGCCCTCCCCCCACTATTAGAATATAAATATATAAATTCCCTGAAGGCAGAGACTATCTTTTCTTTTGCATTTATATTCTAATCACTCAGCACAGTATTTGGGACAAGTATTTAATAAATGTATTTTCATTCTTTCAAAAAGAAGCCAGAAAAAGCAAAAAAAAGCTTGCAAAACCTACTAATGAAGCGATTTCTTCTCTCCCGACCAAAAAGGATATAGGATTTATATGTGATAGGGGCCTTAGTAATGATTTATGAAAATGAAAGGAAGTTCCCTCCATGATTATATTCCATTAGAAAGAGATACTGTGATAATGGGGAGGGAAAGGGAAATTTGGCTTAATACTCACTAGGTTGCTTTGAAAATTTCATTGTGAAACAGCTCAAGTGCATAGACACTATGTTAATAGGGTTGAATATTTTTCTCCTTTGGGGTATATTCTAGAAGGAACTTGCTGGAAGGAAATCCTTTATGATTATTCACATTCAATAGATCTGCCAGCCATTACTCAGTTTTATTTCTCACACTAGTCATCATGACCTCTATATTTGCCCCATGTTAAAATCTGTTTGGTTGGTGACATGCTCCCACTGAAGGAGATGACTTTGATTTAAGCTCACCCTTGTAAATTATATCTTTATTTTATGGTTTCCATGTTGACCTGTTTGCAGCCTAAGCTTTTAAATAAATCAACTCACTTTAAATAGAGTTTTTAGCACATGAAATCTACTTGACACAAATGTATCTCCCAAAGAGGAATGGAAACAAACATTTTTGATGGGCCTACAATGTGCCAGGTACTGTGTAAGCATATTATAAACATTATTGCCTTGAATCTTCACAATTGTGAGAGGTAGGAGCTATTTTTAGCCCTAATTTATAGTTGAGAAAATTGAGGCAGATAGAAGTTAAGTGACTTGCCCAGGGTAACACAGCTAGTAAGTATCTGAGGCTGGATTTAAATTTAGGTTTTCCTAATCCAGCCTGCCTAGAGACCAACTGAATCTCCCTTTCCTAATGATGCCTCCATTCTAAGGATCTCTGGACCTTTCCAGTCAGTGGTCCTGAAGTCTGAAATCTCTTTCATGTATGGTCTCCTTTGGAATACAAACTCTCTGAGGTTAGAGACTGTCTTTCTTTTCTATTCTACTTAGTATTGTACTTGGTGTACAATAATTGTTCGATAAATGTCTTTCCATTCCATTTACAAATCTACAATAGGGAGGTCATGTGAATATTGGTGGTGGCTGCTAAGTTCAAAGAACTTTCTTGAGAAAAGTATATTTCACTGGGAAATATTACTACTCTGTTAAGATAAGACTTATCTAACATTGTACTCTTAAACACTGAATTACTATATAATGATAATATATGTTTTTTTAAAAAAAGAGAGAACCAGAACTCTGAGTTTTTAATATACTTTTCAACCCTGGAATATGTTGGTGCGTCAGTGACATTACATGAGAGAGATAAACGGTAAATATTTAGGTAAGCAGAGAAAAACCAGTGTGACATTACCATAAGCAATATTGCTAAAATTAAGAATTTTAAGCTTATGGGTCAACTCTGATTTTTTTAAACTATAAAGAACCCATTTTTTGATTTGTTTCATTTCATTAACGCTGGAAATTTAAATTCTGGGTCCTAATGCAAATTTCAGAATGAACCTACTGCTGTTATTTTATGGTCTAATTGGGAAAAAGTTGACTTTTGACTTCAGAATCTAAAGACCTGTCAGGGGTTCCAACCCTGCCACTTATTTTCCATGTAACTATAGGCAACTTGTTTGATATCTCTGGACCTCAGTTTCCTCTTCTGGAAATGAGTGGCAATAATACTTATACCACTTACTCTTTTGCTTAATTGCTGTAAACTCTAAAATAGAAATAATATTCTTTACTCGTCACATTATCATCTCATTCTTTGCACATCAGACCTAGTCCTTAGGGGGAAAAAACTTCAGAAATAAGAGAAATTTGTCTGTAATGCCTCCAGCCTCCTTTTCTGAGCCTTTCTTCTCCATCTCTCCTCTGCCCATTCCCTGGAACTTTTCTGGTTTTTTCTGACCTAAAGTGAAGAGTCCTTCCATTTGGAGAGATTGTGTAGACCAGGGGTGTCCAACTTAAATAGAACAAGGCTCACTAAGCTATACACAAAGATTCCTGTAGGAATTCCTTCAGAATTCTTGAAGATCACATATTGATTTAGTTTTAAAATGTAATGCTATCTGTGTTTCATTGTGTTTTATTTATTTATCAAATATTTCCCAGTTATATTTTAATCTGATTTGGGGAAATGATTGCACCTCTGATATAGACTCATGATAATTCCAATCAAGCAAACTGGACTTCAATTAGAGTATATATAATATGCATCTAGCCAGTAAACCCCAAGTTAACTGGGCATGTTCTGATCATCCAAATTTACCTTCTTTTGGAGAGGAGAAGGAAGAGACTGGGGAACAGAAGGGAGCAGATGAGCTGAGTTACCCACCTAGCTGGGTCGCTATTCAGAAAGCTTGGTCTACTCACAGGTCTGTGTTCATCCTTCATTTTTGAAGAAGACCATGACATCAGAGAAATGATGACATGGCTTCCCCTTGACTTTGTTTTGAGTGAAGGATAGGGCTGTGCAAGGTCACTGTTGCTTTTTCCCTCCCAGTTTGATTTACTTATTTTTTTCTTTTGCTCATTAAAGGGGTCATTCCCTATTTACTCTTAGGGAGGCTTATTCACTGAATGGCCTTACCTCATTCTAAGTGAGTCCCTGAATAGGCCAAGGTCTCCCATCTTCTGTCATCCTGATGAATATCTGGTCACTGGATCCAGATAGCTCAAGAGGGAAAAGTGAGACTGGTGACCTTGCACTGCCCTCCCTCACTCAAAAAAAAAGTCAAATGCAAGTCATGTCATCATTTCTCTGATGTCATGGTCTTTTTTGAAAACAAAGGATGAACACAGACAGACAGATAAAATATGCATATATTCTATTTTATATTATATATATATATATGTGTGTATACATACAAATTTTAATTATATACATATATTCTAATTGAAGTTCCACACACACATTTATTAAATTCCTACTATATATCAATCACTGTGCTAAGTACTGAGGATACAAAAATGGGCAAAAGACAGTCCTTGGGAGACAACATGTAAATAAAATTATACAAAGCAAGCTATATATAGAATAAATGGGAAATAATCTACAGAGAGAAAGCCCTGGAATTAAAGGATAATGTGGGAGGCTTTCTGTAGAAGGTGAGACTTCAGTTGAGACTTAAAGGAAGCCAGGGAGGTCAGTAGCTTGAGCAGAAGAGAAAGGGCATTCCAGGTATAGGGGACAGCCAGAAAAAAAATACCCAGAGCTGAAAGATGTATTGGAACAGCCAGGAGACCAAATGGATCATTGGACTGAAGAGTAGTTATTGTGAAGAATGGTGTGATAAGACTGGAAAGGCAGAAGGGGAGACAGGGGGACAGGTTGTGAAAGGCTTTGAATGAGAAATGGAGCATTTTGCATTTGTCCCTGGAGGCAATAGGAAGCCACTGGAATTTGTTGAGGAGTGGGGTGACACAACTAGACCTATGCATTAGGAAAATCACTTAAGTGCTTGAGTGGGAGATAACTTGGAGGGGGCAGGGATCCGAGGCAGGCAGACTCATCAAGAGAATATTACCATAATCTGGGTTTGAGGTGATGAGGGTCTACCTAGAGTGGTGGCAGAGACAAAGGAGAGAAGGGACGTATAGCAGAGATGTTACAAGGGTGAAATTGACAAGCCCATTGACTATGGGGGTGGGTTGGGTAAGGGATAGTGAGCAATCCAGGATGACTCTTAGGTTGTAAATCTGAGAGATGAGGAGGATGGTGTTACCTTCTACAGTAATAGGGAAGGTAGGATTGGGGGAGGGTTTGGAGGTAAAGATAATGAGTTCTGTTTTGAATATATTTAGTTTCAGATGTCTACTGAACATCCATTTTGAGATGTCTGAAGGAAAATTGGAGATGCAAGACTGGAGGTCAGCAAAGAGAGTGGGTCAGGATAGTTAGGTTGAGAAATATTAGCATGTATGTATACATATATCACTTTGTTAGAAATATTATAACAAGGATAAAATGAGATGATACCTAAGAAAAGCTTTACAATCCATAAAATATTATAAAATTTGAATTTAATTCCGAACAGATCTTTAGGAGAGAGGGGTCCCTTTCTCTTATGGTGTAATTGAAATATGAGGGATACTTGGGTAGTATGTATTCCTAAAGATACTAGAACATAAAAAGAATCAATATCTACTTTTAATCAATAAATCCCCAGAAACTGGTATATATATACATGTGTGTGTACCTCCCCCCCACAAATAATTTTAAAAGGATCCCTGCTGGGGAGAAATATAAATATTATAATATATAATTATAAATATACATAAATATAAATATTTATAAATATGATTAAGTATTAATGTTCGAAAGCTGGCTCTCCTCTACCATATAGACACCATATTTTAGCCCTTTAGTAAGAAAACTGTTACAATTTACCTTCAATTCTCTTAGATTTGATGGAATGATCAGAGTGCAAAGATCAGCCTTCCAAATAGCTTCAGAGTCTACCAATGAACATATAAAAAGAACTCAATTGTATAAAATATCCCTCCATGTGCCATGTGTACAGACATCCATGAAATGCCTAAAATATAAGACTCTACATTAATCTACATGCCCAATGGGCATTATTTTCTTCTTCATGTATTCCTGAGCTAAGTGGCCTCCTGAGAGTACAGGGGAGTTAAGCTGTTCTACATTTTTTTAAACTGACTACATCTCATTCCTGTGGATAACATAACTCCAAGACCAGTCTAACTCTCTACCCATATATTATTTTCCTCTTTCAGGGTTTCTCTGCTCATTGTTCAGTTGTGGAACAGTAAGGCAGAAATGATGTTGGACTAGGGGTCAAGAGTTCTGCCATCCATTTCCCACTGTCTAGCTGTGTGACTTTGGATAATTTCATTGACCTTGGTCCTTCAGGTTTTTCATTTGTAAAATTAGGGTGTTAGACCAATTGGAATTGTTGAAGAGGTCAGGCATCAACCAACCAACCCATCAAGAAGCATTTATTGAGTACTTGCTCTTGTGAAACACTATACTGGGCATGAGGAAGCAGAGACAAAGGTGGAAATGGTCCCTACTCTCAAGGAACTTAGTCCAGACAGAACAGACAATATATACGCACACACATGCATGTATTTTTGCATATACATGCATATGTATACATATGTGTGTAAAATGCTTGCATATATACATATTCTGCATATATGCATGTGTATGTGTGTGACAGAGAGACAGACGACAGACAGAGAGATTGAGGGAAAGGTTCCGGGAAAGCTTGCCTAGGCCAATGTCTTTTTTTTTACAAATTGGAAAACTAAGGCCCAGGGAGGCCAGATGTCTTGCCCAATAGTCAAACCAGTCACACACAGCAGAATCAGAATTCAAAAATCAGATCTTTTGACTACAATCAGTCTTCTTTTTGAGACCAGCTAACATTGAGACAGCTAGGTGGAGAAGTGAATAGAGCACTGGCC
The DNA here is from genome assembly GCA_023548195.1 of Bettongia penicillata ogilbyi. Classification (NCBI taxonomy): domain Eukaryota; kingdom Metazoa; phylum Chordata; class Mammalia; order Diprotodontia; family Potoroidae; genus Bettongia; species Bettongia penicillata. The sequence goes on from JAJHZJ010000599.1 coordinate 2,763,686, forward strand.
CATGGAGTCAGGAAGATCTGAGTTCAAATCTACCCTCAGACACTTACTTGTTGTGTGACCCTGGCCAAGTCACTTAAACCCAGTTGCCTTCCCCGCCAAAAAAACCAGACCAATCAAACTCTTGTTCATTCCTTTGTGCTCAGAGAGCACCTCTTTGTCTTGAGGTAGACAGGTAGCATAGTGTCTGTAGAGAGTTAGACATGCAGTCAGGAAGACCTCAGTTCAAATATTGCTTCACATAACTTATGAGCTTTGTGACCTTGAACAAATCATTTAACCTCTCTCAGTCCCAGTTCCTTCATCTGTAAAATGGGGATCATGATAGTACTACTCCCAAGGTTGTTGTAGGGATCAAATGAGATAATTTATGTAGAGTTTTGCAAACCTTAAAGCACAATATAAATATTAGTGATTGTTCTTTCTGAACAAGAAGTCCAAACTATGGCAACAGTTATGTACTCATACCTGTGGACAAAAATCAGGTGTGATTTTCCCTTCCAGTTTTTCCTCTTTCATGAATGGTTTGTGATCTAAAATAAAAGTTTTAAAACAATAACTCAAATGAGGGAAAAGTACAATAAAAATAGTTATCATTAACACAGTGATCATCCAAATATCTTATTTGGTCCTCATAACAATCCTGGGAGGCAGGTGCTATTGTTATGTCCACCTTACAGATGGAAAAACTGAGGTAGCAAGCAGTTAAACGACTTGCCCAGGAATAACAGTGTCTGGGGTAGCATTTAAACTTAGGTCTTCCTGGCTCCAAGTCCAACACTCTATCCACTGTGACACCTTATTGACAGATTAGCATAAATGAGCAGGAAAGGAAAAAAAAAATCATAAGAAAAAAAGATTGTTACTTTGGGTTCTATATGGTCATTTCAGAAGTTCCATTTCTGAGATTTAATTGTCATGGACTTTCCCCTGACCACAGTTTTTCTGCAGCTCCTGTCTTCATGAGTTGTCATGACCAAAAATAGATAGATACATGGAGAGAAAATGAAACGTTCATCAGGTTACACCCCTCTTCCTTCTATTGTTGAGATTCCCTAAATGTAGACAGAATGGTCTTTACATGCACTCCATTGCCAAACCTTTCTAGCTTGGTGGTACCTCTTAGAGCTTATCTCTCAGATCTCATCTCTGCTGAGCTAACCTTCGAGAGTTCAGAATCAACTTTACATCATGGTGAGGCATCAGCCCATGATTTTAGCTGAGGAGTTGGTAAAACTTCTGTAAGATCAAAGTTGGGGAGGAAATTACAAATGGTAAGTAGAAAAGTTAACTATAATCATTACTGTGGGGAATGAGTGCCCCCAGGCACTAAAAGATTGACCAGAGAGAGCTGGTTTTTCATTGGTTGGAAATGATTAATAAGGAAAAACATCTTAAGAATGTTCTAATATTGAGAACTTTATCTCCCTCCAATAAAAATATCAGTTTAAATTCTGCCCGTGGTGAGGATAGATGAGAGTCTAAGCACATGGAAGGTCTTCAATAAAGGCTTGTTAGACTACTGTATAGACATGTTATATACATATACATACATATTGGGGAAGCTAGGTGGTGCAGTGGCTAGAGCCCTGGACCTGGAGTCAAGAAGACCTGAGTTCAAATGTAACTTCAGATACTTACTAGCTATGTGACCCTGCGTAGGTTATTTAACCCTGTTTACCTCAGTTTCCTCATCTGCAAAATGATTTGGAGTAGGAAATGGCAAATCACTCTAGTAAATTGCCAATAAAACCCCAAATGATGTCAGAAGAGTTGGACACAACTGAAATGACTTAACAACAAAACATACATGTTACATACAGAGATGTCAATACATCAAGGATTATGGATTGTGATGTATCTTTAACCTAGTAAATAAGTATTAGAGTTTTTCTTGAGGCTCAGATGAATTAAACTACTTGCTCATCTTTGGGTAAACTAGTAAAGTGTCAGAAGTAACATTTGAATACAGGTCTCTCTGCCTCCAAATCCAGCACTTTATTAGCAGGTAGGTGGTCTGGTGAATAGAGCAAGAGACTTGGAATGAGGGAGACTTGAGTCCCTTGAGTGCCTCAAACACTTATTAGCTGTGTGACCCTGGGCAAGTCATTTAACTTCTTTGTTTCCTTGTGTGTGTGTGTGTGTGTGTGTGTGTGTGTGTATGTGTGTGTGTGTATAAAATAGTACCTATCTCACAGGGCAGGGATGTAATTTGAAAAGATCAAATAAGTTAACATGTGTAAGGTACTTTGCAAACTTTAACACACTCTATGAATGCTAGCTATTTTACAAAGCCAGTGACATTATGCTGCCTCATTAACATATATGCTAATATATTTAATAATCTATAAATATACAGATGTGTCCTTCCCTTTCTCATTTCTCAAGATACATATAAAAACATGATGGAAGTGTTACAGAGTATGCAGTAAGCATTAGCTAAATAAAGTCACATTTTATCTTTGGCTAAGACGTGACAAAGTACGTGGGAAAAATAATGGTAAAATATCACGACTTCAGCTAGTCTGAGGTTTTATAAGTTCATGCCTATGAACTGCTGGTAGCTGTCCAACAGCTTTGCCAGGTATTTACTCCGTATTGACAGTAGCCATGATAGATAATGAGCTTCTCCCTACCCCCATTCTAGAACTTTCATTTAAAAACTCGCACACAATATCCTCAGTAACCTTCATACACGCTGTGCGTACTGAACTAAAGCCTTCCATTTCTCCCTGAATAGAAACCACTCCTGCCCAGACCTTGTGCAGCTAGGGATTTGAGTGCAATAGACAATTTCAAAGACTGCTCTTTCTTTTTAACAATCAGTGCATTAGGCTAAAATATTCACACAACGGCAATAGCAATAGAAAAGGTTTGTAGTGTAGTGACAAGGTCTCTCTTTTACCTGGATGTGTAGAATGATGAATGAGCATTAGCGGAATATTCTTTTGGCCTTTAGGTGTTACCTTGATCTTTTCACAGAATGCAAATTGACATTATAGCCACATTTCTATGGTATTTATTACTGTGGTCACGATGTGAGGGCTTTTTTTCAATATGAATAGTGTAAAAGGGGAAACATATTACTGCAAAGAGGCATTATTGTGCAGGGAATGTATAAACAGATGAGAAGAACAGCCCGACATGCTCATAATGGAAACTGAAAGTTCTTCATTTTGTACCGATTGTCTACCCTTCCTTTTTAAACAACCTTCCTTTTTTTCTCACTATCAATACAAAGTTCTTTTTGGTAAAATGAAGTGCATTCATGCTGGCTGAAAGAAGCTTTTAAAGTTGATGATCTGTGCCCACACAAAAGAGAGGCAGGGCTAGAGCACATCAGGTTGAGGAAGTAAACTTGGTCAATGTTCATTACTCATAGCTCGACACCCTGAGCCTCCACAGCATTTTGTGAAGAATCAGATAAACTTTCCCCGAGATAAACAACTGAAATAATTTTTCTTAGCTGTCAGGCCCCTTTCTCCCCTTTCGAGTCTGTTCTCACACTGTTCCCAGCTCGTAAAAATCAACCAACCGAGCCAGGCTCTTTGGTCTGATAAATGGGCCCCCTTTCAATCGGTGGCAGGCTTCAGGAAAAAGAGATAATCCTGGATAATGTGGACACAGTTTTCATTTCATGTCACCCAATTAAACTGCAATTATCCGGAGTGCAACAGCAGAAAACCTGGAAAGAATGGCCAGAGAATGAGGAGCTGGGGCTCCCTGGGACTCTTTATACTTCACACATTAGCCTAGATTTGCTCTATTCTGATAATAAAGTGCCAGTCTGAGCACTTAGCAGCACACAGCAAGGGCCGGACCAGCTGCAACCTGGTTCCTCCAGTGAAATACCACTGCAGTCTATGGGAAATAGTCTGAGCCTCAGGGCCTTTCTGTGGTTCTAGTATGTGCAGCCAGAGACAGGGTCTGGGTTTTTCTATACAGCCAATATCTATCTATCTATCTATCTATCTATCTATCTATCTATCTATCTATCTATCTATCTATCTATCTGTCTATCTATTTCTATCTCAATATATTTCATAATAATATCACATATTCAGAATATGAAATATATTTTGATAGATATATATCACAATCCCAATATCCATAGAATAAGCCCCACTTTATTTCCCATAGATTCCCAGAAACATGAGAACAAAATTCTCTTTCAGCTGTCATATCAACACTACACTTAAAAAGATCCCAACATTCAAAGAACCAGTTACTTGGTGGTAAGAGTGTTATGATAACCATATTATTATAAACAGACATAATAAATCATAGAGATGTACTGGGCTGAGGACTGAATAGATGTAAACACCTCAGCAGACAACTAGATCATCAACTGGGAATTTTTACTTCACTTAAATGTGAAGTTGTTTGTCCCTATAAAGAAATACAGTCATAGGATAGAAAGTAGACAAATGGATCAGTCATCTTCCATTGACAAAGTGCTGGGTAGTAAAGAGGAAAGGGGGAGGAGGGAAGGGGAAAAAGGCATAGATCTTTCAGTGAAGACAGTCAAAAAACCACAAAATTTATTTTTTAAACTTTTTTAAAAGTATTAATTTGATAGCCCTTCTCAATGATGCAGGGACCTAAAATAATTCCAAAGGACTCATGATGGAAAATGCCATCCACATCCAGAGAAAGGACGATGGAATCGGAATGTAGAGCAGAGTAGACTATTTTCTTTTTGTTTTTTTCTTTCTCATGGTTTCTCTACTTCGTTATAGTTTTTCTATGTAACATGACTAATGTGAAAATGTGTCTGATAGGAATGTATGTGTAGAGTCCTCATCAGATTTTGCATCTTGGGGAGAGAATTGGGAGGGAGGGGGAGAAAATTTAAAACTTATGGAAGTGAATATTGAAAATTAAAAAGAAAGAAATTAGGGAAAATAATTAATTTACTTTTAGTTTTCAACACACACTTCCATAAGATTTTGAGTTTCAAATTTTCTCCCCCTCCTTCTCCATCCCCTCTCCCCAAGACCGAATGCAATCTGATATGGGCCCTACTTGTGCATTCATATTGAACATATCTTCACATTGGTCACGATATAAAGAAGAATTAGCGCTAAAGGGAGGAACCACAAGAAAGAAGAAATAAAACAAAGCACAAAAAAGGAGAGCAAATAGTATTCAGACTCCAAAGTTTTTCTCTGGATGTAGACAGCATTTTCCATTGTGAGTCTTTTGGAGTTGTCTTAGATCCCTGCACTGGTGAGAAGAGCTAAGTCTCTCAAAGTTAGTCATCATACAATGTGGCTGTTCCTGTGTACAGTGTTCTCCTGGTTCTTCGCATTTCACTCAACATCAGTTCATATAAGTCTTTCCAGGTGAAAACACAAAATTAAAGGTGAATATTTAGTATAAATAATCTTGGTTATCTTTGTAACACAGCAGTATTCTCTAGGGAAAAGTTTTCCTGTGGAGTAAGAATGGCCTTTGACAGGATAGATCCAAAATCTCAAATGAGCATTGTTAATAATGTATAATGATGACACTAATATTATTGGTTTACCTCAGAATGGAGCCTATAGAATGATTAAAATCCAAGAAGGAAACTGAAAGGTCTCTGCGGGTAATATCTATGTGAACTCAATCAACACTACTTTTTACAAAAAAAATATATTTATAAAAATGGAGGATGTTTCAATAATGATATAAGACCAGGTCATTGCTACAGAAGTTAGAGAAAGGTTTCTTCAAGGACCCTGGACTTAGTTATTGATGCAAATTTTGTAAGGAAATAATAACATAGGGTAACAGATTTTGAATTGGAAGAGACCTTAGAGACCATCTAGTCCAATCTTGCCATTTTGTCCATGAGGAAAATTAAATGACTTGCCTGGATCACACAGGTCAGCAAGTATCCAAGGCAAAATTGATCCCAGGTCTTTCTGACTCCAAGTTCAGCATTCTAGCCACAAAGTCATGCTGCTTATGGTAGGAACAGTAGAAACTGTACAGCTTTTCCACTGCAGGTTGCAAAAATTAGTACTAACCCAATAACTAGAAAGACCATCAGAAGACAGAATTACATGGTGGAAGTTCGCCATACCTTGGAAGCTAACAGACAACAAATCAAGCAAACAAATAGGAACAGCTAAGCTGAACAGTGGACAGAACACTATCCCTAAAGTTAGAACAGACCTGAGTTCAAATTTATCCTCAGCTACCGACTAGCTGTGTAACCTTGGGCAAGTCACTTAACTCTGTTTGCTTCAGTTTCTTCATGTGTAAAATGAGCTGGACAAGGTAATAGCAAACCACTCCAGTATCTTTGCCAAGAAAACCCCAGATGGGGTCACAAAGCATCAGACATGACTGAAAACAAGTAAACGATAACAACAAACTTTTAATTAGCTGTTAATCATGAATCAACTGAAAACAGGTAACTTCTCATTTATTTGCCTTTTTTTTATGTTTCCATATAACATTTTACTATGTAATATTCTTCCCTTCTGGCATGAATCAATTCCATCATATTCTTCCCCATATACTCGTTCCTCTGTCCTTTGTAACTCCTCATCATGAAAAGTGTCACTCCTTCAGAAAATGGCACATCAAAATTTGGCTTGACCCAGGATCCCTTATCCTGGCTATTTATGACTGTGCTGCTGTCAGAGATCCAGTGGTCCTATGGGGCCTGGTGGCTCTTTCCTCTTCTCTATCAACATCAAGTCCAACAATCACTCTCACTTTCTCCTTCACTCCAGTAAATTCAGTGTCTCAAGGCATTTTCCCTTCTAGGTCTACCAAAATTTTCCAACAATCCTCTTTTTAACTGGAAAAAATAGCAGTTAGGTAGCGCAGTGACTAGAGTGTAGAATTTGTAATCACAAAGCCCTGGATTTGAATCTGGCCTCAGATGCTTACCAGCTGTGTGTCCCTGAGGAAGTCACTGAACCTCTTGCTACCTCAGTTTCTGCATCTGTAAAATGGGGATAATAGTAGCACTTTCCTAACAGGGTTGTTGTATCAGAAGAGTTAATATATGTAAAAGTGCTTTGTAACTCAAAGGGCTGTATAAATTGCTGTTATTGTCAATAAAAATGTACCTTCGAAGTCACACAGGAAGCATAAGAGATGTGATATGAAGATGGGTGTTGAAAGGTGGCCCGAGTAATAAGGCAATACTCATCACAGTAATGATGTTAACAACATTAAGCAACAGATGTAGCGCCTTTCATCTGAGCTCAAAGCCCTCTACAAATAATGGTCTAGATTTTCATCCTGTGTAGATTTATGGGAGAATTCCACACAATTACAATAACATAATAATATTATTATAATAATACCTTATGTTTACATAATATCTATCTCTGAGAAACTCCAAGTACTTAGAGATGTTAATCTAATTAATCCCTAGATCCCTGTCAGACAGGTAGAAGGACAGGTAATATTTAATTCAATGCTATTTAGGAAATGATGGGAAAACTAACATTCACCGCCTCCCTACCTTTCAGGTATTTTGTGAGCATAAAACAAAAAGATAGACCAGATTCCAATCCTGTTTAACTATATGGAAGGAAAACAACGATAATAATAGAAGCAAAATTAATAATAACGTTTAGATCACCTTTCATCTGATGAACTCAAAGTACTTTGAAATCATGGGCTGACTCTGTATCCTGTGTTACTCAGTGGGAGAATTTCCACACTTCCAAAGCTGCTGAACAAAAGTTGACCATGTTCTGCTGGGGGAGGCACAGGGAAAGAGCCAACCTAGCTTTAGTTCCCCAATGTGGATAAATGAATGAACATTTACTAAGCACTACGTGCCCAATATGTGCTAAATACTGGGGATATAAATACAAAAGCAAGACTGTCTCAGCTTCAGAGAACTGACATTCAAGTAAGAGGAGACAAAACATATATAGGAAAACAGAGACTAGGGAGGAGTATTTTGGTTTGGAAAAGGGGTTGTGATTGGAAAAATAGGAGTGTAGATTAACATACCTTTTTGGATAGCAAGATCTGATCATGTTTCCAGGACTGGAAAGGGGAAAAGAAGGGCATTTCCTAGGTTGAAGAGCAGCTGGTGAGAAGACCACAGAGAAGTAAAATGAAGCAGTGCATGTGAGATACTTCCCTGCCAAGTGTATGGGGAGTGGAGGAGCCAGGGCAGGTGTTCCAGAACTAAAAGGGTCAAGTCCTTGAGGGTGCTACAGCAAAGAGCCTGGTAAAAAGACAGATGAGGAGCAAAATATTTGGTATCTTGAATACAAGGAAGCTATGATGAGCTAATGGCAATTGATAACTCATATTTTTATAGCATTTGGTGATTAGAAAAATGCTTTCTTGATGATGAGAAGGAAAGTAGAAAGAAAAAGGCTGCTATTCATATAATATCAAGGTACAATTATGAATATTAGATTGTTGAAAAATGTGGTGTGTGAATAACAAAGTACAGTTGACTTTCAATTGTTTGTAGAAATGGAGGCAAAACATAGTACCACCAATCTCAAAAGCCATTTGAAGTGTTTTCTTGGCACTGGTTTTTGAGAAAGAGTTGGTCTGGGCTTCCCTAATTCTTCAAATAAAAATAACAAAGTCACATTTTTAAATTTACTTAAGAAGAGCTGTAAAATTGCCCCACTTTCCTATCTTGCCTCCTTGCTCAATTAAAAGATCTCTGTGGTTCCTCCCAGCTTTAAAATGTAAAATTCTGTAATTGACTTCCCTCCCCAACAGGCTCCAAGCCCATTCTCTTCAAGATCGGCATCCGCAGTCTCAGAGAGCAGAATCACAGAGCCTCAGAATCTGATGACACCTCCCAAACCATCTAATCTAACCCATGCCTGAAGAAAAATCCCTTCTTCATCACATCAAGTAAACATCGAGGCCCTTTTGCTCACACCTTCTCCTCAGTGGGAGTATCAGGTGACGGAATAAAGTCTTTTCCTTTGCAGTTTCTTGAGACTACACCTTCTTTTCCATTTATAATAACCTAGTTCAAATCCTTACCATCTCATAGGGAGAGAGGGAGGTGGGTCTGGGGCTTGGAAAGGAGGGAATAAGCACTTGTTAAGTGCCTACTATGTGCTAAGCACTTTTTACAGATATCTCATTTGAGACTCACAACAAACAACCCTGAGAAGTAAATGCCATTATCATCTCCATTTTATAGCTAAGGAAACTGAGGCAAATAGAGGTTTTTGTCACTTGCCCAGGGTCACAGAACTAGTAAGTACTAAGGCCACATTTGAACTCAGGTCTTTCAGAATTTTAAATCAGCTAGGTGGGGCAGTGGACAAAGCACTGAGCTTCGAATCAGGAAGACTTATCTACATGAGTTCAAATTCAGCCTCAAATACTTCCTGGCTTAGTGACCCTGAGCAAATCACTTAACTCTCATCTGTAAAATCAGCTGGAGAAGGAAGTGGCAAACCACTCCAGTTTCTTTGCCAAGAAAATCCCAAAATGGGGTCACAAAGAGTAAGATAAAATGAAAATGACTCATCAACTAGCTGAATCCAACCAAGCCCAGCACTTTCTCCACTACCCCACTATGCCCATTCTTGTATTAAACTTCCCAGATCCAGCTCACCTTTGACCTCCTCCACTAAACATCATTCATTGGCCTAATACCAAGATTTCGTTTACTTTTAAACCTTTATGATATCTACTGTCTAGACACACATTTGTCACTTGTACTCTTTTTTGCATTGTTATTTAACTATGTGTGTGCTTATGTTTTGTTTTTCCAGAGAGACTGTAAGGTTCTTGAAGGCAAGCACAGTAATGAATGACTAACTATATTCCCACAGAGTCCAATCGTATGCTAGTCAATCGATATTTGTTGAATGAATGGAGGGAGGGAAGGAGGAGGGATAAAGCAATGTTCTTTTTGATCGGTGAGAACCTGGGACAGTAGGGTTGGAAAGCTCCTTAGGTTTGCAGGTTTTAGCCTGGAGAAGTCAATAGAGGAGGTGAGAAAATTAGAGAAATTAAGGGCAAAGCACCTCTATCTTATAATTTTAAAAGTAGGTAATCAGTCTTCAGATAATAGAGAATTGATTGTATTGCTCCAGGTCCTTTGGTACAGGGTAATTAGAGTTCCAGAGTAAAGATAAGAAAGCCCCAGGGCACTGGCATGAGGAAGTTCTTCCCTTTGGTGACCACAATTCCTGTGCCTTGCCTAGGGTTCCTTTGTTGACTTGCCCAACCCTGACTGTTTTGCCCAGATCAAGCTCCCCCTCCAACCCTGGCAAAGGTCAGGCTCTGTAGGAAACCAGCCACCCTCTTGTTAGCTCCACATATGGCAACTCTAGCCAGACTACTGTCTGCCATGACTAGCTCTGCACCTTCCACTCTCATTCCCCTCAAATCGTTTTTGCCCTCAAGTGAAAGAATTCCTAGATAGCACTCTGGTTGGCACAAGTGAAAGATCCTAAAAATAACTGAAGAGTTGTGCATTGGGACTTTTACCATTCCCCAATACTTTTTAAACTCCTAATTGTGTGTAAGGCCCTGTGTTAAGTGCTGGGGATACAAGTCCAGAAGGGAAATAGTCATTATCCTTAAGGAGCAGGATTTTACTGGGAAGAACAACACACACATATGTGAATACTAATGAAATAAAGATAAAAGAGTTAATATAAGGTAGTTAGATATAAAAGATAGGCTGAGTTGGGAAGGGCTTCACATTAAAGGGGAAGGAAATAAACATTTGTTAAACACCTACTATAGGCCAGGCGGGACTGCTAGATGGCACAGTGGAGAAAGCACCAGACTTGGAATCAGGAAGACCTGAGTTCAAATCTAACCCAGGGGTATAGCATTTTGATTGAATCCAAACTTTACAGAACAAATTCCCTTAATAAAAGAATTTGTAGGAAAACTTGGACTCAGTCAAAAGGCAGTACCCAAGAACCTAGAAGGCCACATGTGGCCTCCAGGCCACAGATTCCCCACCTTTGCCTCAGACACTTACTGGCTGTGTGATTCTGGGCAACTCACAAAACCTCTTTTTGCCTCAATTTATCATCTGTAAAATGGGGACCTACTAGAGAAGGAAATGCCAAACTACTCTAGCATCTTTGCCAAGAAATCCCCAAAATGGGGTCAGGAAGAGCCAGATATGACTGAAGTAACAAATAGACCAGGTACTGTCTTTCTTGTGAATCCTCACACAATAACTAAAGTAAGTATTATCATTAGCCTTATTTTATAGAAGAGGAAACTGAGGCAGACAGAGAGTAAATGACTTGTCTAGGGTCATGTAGCTAGTAAGAGTCTGAGGCAAGATTGAACTAAGGTCGTCCTGACTCCAAGTCCAACACTCTATCCAATGCACCACCTAGCTGGTGGCATTTGAATTGTGTCTTGAAGAAAGAAGGATTCTATGAGGAAGTAGAAGTACCTTATAGGCATAGAGGACAAGTAATGGAGTGGCATGTGGAAGAAGAGAGAAAACCAGTTTGGTGAGACCAGAGTAGAGAAAAGGGAATACAGCAAGGCAGAAAAGGTGGGGAGCAACAAGGCTGTCAATAAATCATAAAGTGTGCTTGGTAGTTTAATCCCCTTCATGATTCATCTTGTGATCTGTGGTTTTAAAAGGAAATTTAGTCTCAATATTTCTATTCAAATGTAAGAAAGGCATCCCTGCACCTCAGGTAGTAGAATCCAGTGCCATGGGACATTGGAATTTAAAGAGATCATTTAATTTGAATTTAAAGAGAGAGATCACTTAGTCTAATCTCTTCATTTTACAGGTGAGGAAACTGAGGCCCAGTGATGTCAGTTGGTCAAGGTCATACAACTAAAAAATGACCGAGCCAGTATTAGAACCCAGGTTTCCTTGTTCTTTCTCCAATTCTTTTTCCATTATACTAGGTTGCTTCCTTCACAGGAAGCAAAGTAAGTAAGATTTGATGTTATAATTATGAAAATTCTCTATAGAGTTGAACTTAACTCTCTAGAGTTAACTGTCCCATTTAACAAAACCATGTCACTAATTGCATGTTATTTCAGACTTTCATGAGGTTTGCACTTGGGCCAATAAAACTGGCTAAGGAACTTTCCCCCATCAAATATGATCCTTCAAATATTGGATCTTTTCATTTTAATTTATGACAATATATTTGCAGAATTTAATTCATATTATCCTTTCAAGCCAGTTAAGTCGAGTCACCAGTGACATGGAATATAGCTTAAGCCATATTCTTTCTACTTATGCTAATAATTAATAAAAGTAATTTTTAAAAATCTAGCACAAATTTTCATCCACTTTTATGTCTCATTGTCTATGGAAATTAAGTCTATTATAATATAAAAAGCCCTTTCTCATTTTTGTCTTACCAATAAGATAAATGTTTTTTTTCAATAGGACTACTTCTAGATATTGCAGTTTCCATATGTATCCATAGACCCTAAAGTCTCCTTTTATTTTCTCTTCACTATATAATCTTTAACATGGGAAGAGGGTTTAATCTGGTATCCATGAATTTTGTTTAAAATATACGTATATATATAATATACATATATTTGATAACTGTATTTCAATATAATTGGATTCCTTTACAATTCTATGAATTTTATTTTATGCATTTAAAAACATTACTTTGAGAAGAGGTCCATATGCTTCACCATACTTCCTCTTGGTCCATGACACACAAAAAGGATTATGAATCCCTGCTCTAAAGCTTGTTAAGGTATTAAGGAAGTTAGATATCAGAGTCAGGGCTCAGGCCATAGTGAAATGAGCTACATCTGGGAAAGACCTGCTAGGTTGAATGGAAAGCCTGGAAGGTGGGAGCAAATTTAGGGCTTGGTAATTAAAGAGAAAGGCAGTAAAGAATGTGAGTTTGAAGGTATTTCTGCAATTGGGAAATCAATCTATAAGGCGAGAGAATAAATGAGAAGCAAGTACTGTGAATAGGGTCAAAGACTAGAGCTAAATAACAGGAGTAGGACAGATTATTGGTGCAGGTCCAATAGTGCAGAGGACCAAGCAGGAAGCAGGCATTAGGGATGTTCAACAGCATGTCTGGGAGACCCCGTCACGGAACATTGATATTCAGGGACTGGATAGGCAGTATTTCCTTCCTTCCTTCCTTCCTTCCTTCCTTCCTTCCTTCCTTCCTTCCTTCCTTCCTTCCTTCCTTCCTTCCTTCCTTCCTTCCTTCCTTCCTTCCTTCCTTCCCCCCTTTCCCCCCTCCCTTCCTTCTTTCCTTCCTTCCTTCCTTCCTTTCCCCCCCTTTCCCCCCTCCCTTCCTTCTTTCCTTCTCCTTTATCTATTTTCAAATAATAGTTTATTTATTTTAACACACTCCTTTTTAAAAATTTCGAGTTCGAAATTCTCTCCCTCCCTCCAGCCCCTACCCACCCGTTGAGAAGGTAAGCATTATGATGATATCAATTATACATGTGAAGCAGCACAAAACATTTCCATATTAGCATTGTTGCAAAAAAAAAAAAAAGCAAGAAAAATAAATCAAGTTTTCAAAGTATACTTTAATCTGCATTCAGAGTTCATCAGCTCTCTCTGGATATAGATAGCATTTTTCATCATGGACCAGTTGTATCAAGTCATTGTATTGATTAGAGTAGTTAAGTATTTTATAGTTGATCATCGTCACAATGTTGCTGTTACTGTATACAATGTTCTTCTGCTTCTTCTCACTTTACTCTGCATCAGTTCACCTAGGTCTTCCCAGTTTATTCTGAAGTCATCCTGCTCATCATTTCTTAAAGCACAATAGTATTCCTTCACAATCAGATACCACAACTTGTTCAGTTATTCCCCAATTGATGGACATCCTCTCAATTTCTAATTCTTTGCCACCACCAAAAGAACTGCTATAAATATTTTTGTTCATATAGACCCTGTTTCCTTTTTCTTTGCTCATTTTAGGATACAGACCCAGTAGTGATATATTGCTGGGTCAAAGGGTATGCATAGTTTTATATCCTTTTGGGTATAGTTCCAAATTGTTTTCCAAAATGCTTGGACCAATTCCCAACTCCACCAACAGCGCATTAGTCTCCCATTTTTTCCAAATTTCCTTCAAAATTTGTCATTTTCCTTTTCCATTATGTTAACCAATCTGATTCGTATGAGGTGGTACCTCAGAGTTACTTAAATTTGCACTTTCCTAATCAATAATGATTTAGATCATTTTCTTATATATTCTTGATTGCTTTGATTTCTTCTTCTGAAGACTGCCTATTCATATCCTGTGACCATTATCAGTTGGGGAATTTATTCTTATAAATTTGGTTTATTTCTCTACATAGTTGAAAAATGAGATGTTTATCCAAGAAATTTGCTGGTAAATTTGTTTCTAGTTTCCTGCTTTCCTTCTAATTTTGGCTGCATTAGTTTTGTTTGTGCAAAATCTTTTTAATTTCATGCAATCAAAATTAGCCATTTTACTTCCCATGGTTTTTCTCTCCCTTTTTGGTTATAAATTCATTCCTTATCCATAGATACAACAGGTAAATTTTTTCATTTTCTCCTAATTTGCTTATGATATTACCCTTTTAATCTAAATCATATACTCATTTTAACCTTATCTTAGTTTACAATGTGAGATGTTGGTCTATGCCTAATTTCTGCCAATTTTTGTCAAATTGTGTGTTCTTGTCCCCAAAGTTTAGATCTTTGGGTTTATTAAATATTAGATTACCTACCATGATCATTTGATATTATATATTGTGTATCTAATCTATTCCACTGACCTATGTCTATTTCTTAGCCAGTATCAGATGATGATTACTGCTTTGTAATTATGTTTGAAATTTGGTACTACTAGGCTACCTTTTTTTCATATTTTAAGAAATGGATTTCCTTGCTATACTTGACCTTTTGTTCTTTCAGATGAAATTTTCTTATTATTTTTTTCTAGAGAGCTAGATTTTATAGAGATAAAATAATTCTTTGGTAGATTGATTGGCATGAATAAGTAAACTATCTTAGGTGGAATTATTCTTTTTATTATATTGACTTGGATAGTCAGTTTCTTAATAGAAGTATAGTACCAAATGATTCACTGCAAGGGAATCAGTGCAGGAACTCAGTTTCTGAGAAGAAGAAAGCTATTATATAGGGTAGAGACTTAGTCACAGGGAAATGAGGTGGGCATGGAGTTTGAGTATCAAAGTTGGTAGAGGGGACAACAATAAGACTGCTAGGACTCTGAGTCAGTGAGCTACTCACCTTTCTCAAACACTTCTCACCTCTGCACCTTTGCTCAAGCTGTTCCCTACACGTGTAATGCTCTTCTCTTCAGTTCAAGCCTGTTAAAATCTTTGTTTTTCAAGGCCCAGCTCATATGCTACCTCTTCCATGAAGTCTTCCTGCCTTACTTTCTCATTCTCACTGAGCACTGTATGATTGCTTTATTTCACTCCTTTATCTCATCCCATTCTGAATTGGCCTCCTTCCCTAATCCCCTCCCAGATCCTTTTTATGTTCTGTCTTCCCCTCATTGAAATGTAAACTTTTTGATAGTAAGGGACTTTTTTCTTGTGTTTGTATCCCTGACACTTAATATTATGCCTCATCAATGTTCTGTCTGTCTATCTATCTGTCTGTCTATCTCTATCCATCTGTCTATCCATCACTCTCAATCAGCTTATCTATCTATCCATCTCTATCCATCTATCCTCTCTCTATAACCTATCTGTCATGATATTAGCTCACACATGTATAATACTTAAATTTCACAAATGTCTTATTCCTTCTTGGTAGCTTCTCAACAGCAAGGATCAGTGTCTTACTTGTCTGTATCTTGCTTCAGCACCTAGTCTAGTGATAGAAGCATAGAAGTCACTTTAATAAATGTTTCCTGTGGTGAGCATAGATGTGAACTAGGGACATAGCTCCTTCATGAGATCCTAAGTGAGGCTTAGGAGCCTTGGAGACACAAGCTTTGAAGTCTCTGAGACTATAGAAGTGCCAATTACCATTTGTCTCTAGAGTGTTCTGAAATGGCACCCCCTTTCAAGTCAATCAACAATTTTGTGAGAATACCCACTGTGTACAAAGTACTCAGATAGGTGAGTAGAAGGCAAAGGGAAATGGAAACGAGAAGAAAGGGAACAGAAAAAAAATAAAAGTAAGGACCCAGATTTTGGAATCACTCACCCACCTAAAGCAAACCCCCTCCCTGGGGACCTGGGGGTCTTTATCTAGACATTTTTGGACTATATCTGTGATTTCACCAACGTAGAGAACTCTTGATAAGGAAGATCCTTGCAATACAAATGGGTACCGAGCTTGGGGGGGCGGAGCCAAGATGGCGGAGTAGAAGGACGCACGTTTACGAGCTCCGAAACCAAAAGCCCATAGAATTAATGTAAAAAGAGTCCCCCATAACTTCTGGGTCAATACAAGGTGTGCAGAAGCAGAGTGGAAGAGATTTCTGTTCTGGGGAGCCCTGGAGACCCGTCCCCGGGGTCCAGCGCACCCCGGAAAGTGGACCCCACCCCCAGCGCTGCCCTGGCCGCGGCCCCAGAGAAGCTGATCCGAACAGGCTTCAGAGACGGAAGCTCCGGCAGCCAGGAAAGTCCCTCCGCCCACAGAAGCTACAGGTCAGTGAGAAAGAAGGCCGGGCTGGAGGAGAGGGGAAGAAAGGGCGTCTCCGTGACTCAGGCCCCCTCGGGAGGAAGCAGCGGCGGCAGAGACGGGGGCAGGAAGCGGCAGAGGCAGAGGTGTGGGCGGCGGCTGAGGCGGCAGCATCCCGGGACTCAGGAATCCCCCAGCAGCAGGCAGGATCTTCATTACAGAAGATTCCTGCATAAAACCTGAGGGAGCTGAGCCTGGGAGATGGCCCTGCCCCCACCCCGCTCTATTACTGAAGGCTTCTGCTTAAAGCCCCCAAGGGAACTGAGATTGGGAGGTGGGGCCCCCTACCCCGCCCCCACCCGCTCCATTCCTGAAAGTCTCTGCATAAAGCCCCTGAGGGATCAGAGTCTAGGAGGCGGCCCTGCCCCCACCCCAGCACCTGAACTAAAGCTCACTGATTGACAGCCAGCAGGAGGAAAGCCCATTTAAATCTCAGAGGCCAAGCACTAGCTGGGCGGATCCAGGCGGGGGTGGAAAGGAATCTCAGAAGTCAAGTAACTGGCTGGGAAAATGCCTAGAAAAGGGAAGAAAAATAAGACTATAGAGAGTTTTTTCCAACAAATGCAAATGATCCCGACCTTCGGATCTGATGATGAGGACGTATCCTTGCCATCAGGGAAAGATGTGGAGGGTGGGGCCTCAGTACCCCAGACACCCCAGGGGGGTGTCGGGTGGGCTCAGGCCCTGGAACAGCTCAAAAAGGATTTTGAAAAAGCAAGTTAGACAGGTGGAGGAAAAACTGGGAAGAGAAATGAGAGAGATACAAGAAAAGTATGAAAATCGGGTCAATACCTTGGTAAAGGAGACCCAAAAAAATGCTGAAGAAATGAACACCTTGAAAAATAGGCTCACTCAATTGGCAAAGGAGGTTCAAAAAGCCAATGAGGAGAAGAATGCATTCAAAAGCAGAATGAGCCAAATGGAAAAAGAGGCTCAAAAGCTCACTGAATTTAATAGTTCTCTCAAAATTAGAATGGAACAGATGGAGTCTAATGACTTTATGAGAAACCAAGAAATCACCAAACAAAACCAAAAGAACGAAAAAATGGAAGAGAATGTGAAATATCTCATGGGAAAAACAACTGACCTGGAAAATAGATCCAGGAGAGACAATTTAAAAATTATGGGACTACCTGAAACTCATGATCAAAAAAAGAGCCTAGACATCATCTGCCATGAAATTATCAAGGAAAACTGCCCTGACATTCTAGAACCAGAGGGCAAAATAAGTATTGAAAGAATCCATCGATCACCACCTGAAAGAGATCCAAAAAGAGAAACTCCTAGGAACATTGTGGCCAAATTCCAGAACTCCCAGCTCAAGGAAAAAATCTTGCAAGCAGCTAGAAAGAAACAATTCCAGTACTGTGGAAATACAATCAGATAACCCAAGATCTAGCAGCTTCTACATTAAGGGATCGAAGGGCTTGGAATAGGATATTCCAGAAGGCAAAGGAACTAGGACTCAAACCAAGAATCACCTACCCAGCTAAACTGAGTATAATACTTCAAGGGAAAATATGGTCTCTCAATGAAACAGAGGACTTTCAATCATTCTTAATGAAAAGACCAGAGCTGAAAAGAAAATTTGACTTTGAAACACAAGAATGAGAAGAAGCATGAAAAAGGAAACAGCAAAGAGAAGTCTTAAGGGACTTACCAGAAGTGAACTGTTCACATTCTTACAGGGAAAGACAATATTTCTAACTCTTAAAACTTTTCAGTATCTGGGTAGTTGGTGGGACCACACACATGTACACACATGCACACACATACACACATGCACACACATACAGAGATAGAGAGCACAGATTGAACTGAATAGGATGGGACCATACCTTAAAAGAAACTAAGGTAAATGGAGAGAGAGAAATGTAGGGGGAGGAAAGAGAGGGAAAGGGAAGGGGGTAACTATATGTCATTTAAGAGGCCGGTAGGAGTTTTTCTTAGTGGAGGGAAAAAGAGGAGAGCTGAGAAAAAAAAACAAACAAACAAGAAGTTTACCCTCATCACATTTGACTAAACGAAGGAGTGAAATGCACACTCATTTTGGTATGAAAACCTATCTTACAGTATAAGAAAGTGGGGGAGAAGGAGATATTGCAAGGGGGGGGATGATGGAAGGGAGGGCAAAGGGAGGAGGGAGCAATTTGAAGTCAACACTTGGGGAGGGACAGGATCAAGAGACAGAAGAGAAACAAGGAGGGGCAGGTTAGGAGGGATGGTAATCCAGTTAGTCTTACACAACATGACTATCAGGGAGGTCCTTTGCAAAACTACACAGATAGGGCCTATATTGAATTGCCTAACGTCCCAAAGGGAATGGGTGGGGAGGGAGGGATGGGGAGAATTTGGAACTCAAAGTTTTAGGAACAACTGTTTAATATTGTTGTTGTAACTAGGAAAGAAGACATACAGTTAATGAGGAATAGAAAGTCATCTGGCCCTACAGGAGAAAAGAGAAGATGGAGACAAGAGAAGGGAGGGATGACAGAAGAGAGGGCAGATTGGAGATAGGGAAAATTAGATTGCTTGGGGTATTGGGGTGGGGGGAGGGGATAAAAGGGGGGAAAATTTGGAACCCAAAAATTTGTGAAAATGAATGTAAAAAATTAAATAAATAAATAAATAAAATTAAAAAAATTTAAAAAAAAATACAAATGGGTACCTCCTCAGCAACTTAGAGTCTGAGAGTCTTTCCCGGGGTACCAAGGTTCCTACCCCTCCACAAGCATCTTCCACACCCTTGGATTCATGTTAGGTGGCAACTGAATCATGCTCATTTCCTTCTCTTCAGTCTTACTTGCATCCTTTAGTTGGTAGTAGAGAGCTGCTCAGGGAATTGGAAATTGTCCAAGTCTTCCCCAAACCGAAGAAAATGGAGTTCAGTGGGACACAGCAGGGACTCTGGTGTTTAAAGAGCCCCTTGGGACAGTCTTCAATTCTTTGGGCAAATACGTTCTCTCAGGAGCATTTAATTTAGAAGATAAGGGGAGAAGGAGGTATGTGTATTCATGTGAACCTCTCAGTCACTTAAGTGTAGCAGCACATTTGCTTCAGATACACTACTAATCTTCCATAATTTGTGTTTACTCTAAAATGTACGTAACTTTAATCATATAATTTCAGACAGAAGGATGAGACCAAGAGCCAGGGAGGAACTGAAAATAGCCCTTCTCCAAAACCCTTGAGCCAAGTAATATCAATGAAGCCATGCTTGGAAGTGGTTGTTGGTAGTAGGGTGTTCCTGTAGGCCCAAATGCGCCTTAAATCCATATTTTGGCCTGCAGAACAGCTTGGCCTGCAAGGAAACTTCTCCTTGGCCAACTCTGTGGTACATTGAGACAACATTGTGCATAGCCTTGAATTCCAGCCCAAGGTATTTAGTCTTTATTCTGTAAACAAAAGGAAGCCACTGAAGGTTTTCTAACACTGTACTGATAGGACCACATCTTTTTATTTGAAAGATTAATCCAGCATTGTTGGGAAGGATGGATTGGGAGGGAGGGAGCTAGGGGCAGGAAAACCAGTTAGGAAATTATTGCAATAGCCCAAGCAAGAGTTAATGAGGGTCAAAACTATTATAGGGAATAGGAATGGAAAGAAGGTGATAGATGTGATTATAGAGAAATAACTGACCTAGTTTAATGACATTGAATTTGGATGGTAAGGAAGAAGAAATCAAAGATAATCCCAAGCTTCTCAGTTCAGACGCCTGGGAGCATAAGGTTGCCATTAATAGAAATGGAGAAGACCAGAGAGGGAGCTGGTTTTCAGGGAAACATGAGTAATTACATTTTAGGCATATTTAGTTTGAAATGTAAGATAGGATGTCCTTCAGGCAGTAAAAGACATGCCATCAGAACACTAAAGAGAAGGCAGAGCTGAAGTTACAGATTTGAGGTCATTTGCATAGAAGTGAGAGTGGTAATGGATTTGGTGAAGGATAGACCTTATGGAACAAGAATCCACACAGTCGATCTAGCAAAAAATGCCGCCAAAGAGGTGAAAGAATCAGGACCGCATAATGTCATAGAAGCAAAGAGAGAAATGAATATAAAAAACAAGGGATGGATTTTGGATACAATGCTTTGTCTTGTTACATCCCCACCTAACTACCTCCATTTTAGCACTAACATAATAAGTAGCTGACATGTGAAACGAAGTGACTGATTTTTAAACCAATATCTTAGAAGTTATAATTCCTGATAAGTATTTTCCAATCCAATCTAAATCCTCTTGGAAAGCTGTACACTTACTACAATGCTGCTGCTATTGTGCAAAATATTTTTGGAACTTCTCACCTAGAATTGACCCAGATACATTTTTTTTTAATATCCTCAAAAGGTAGCAATCAAATCCACTCTCCTTTTTAAAATGATGCTTTAGAAATTGCCAAAAGTTATCTGGAACAGAAGCCAGTGAACAAAATGAATGATCAACTGGATAATAGCTTTGGGCCAGGAAACAATGTGCAACTATAGAGTGATGAGACTAATTGTCTTCTGTGACACCAAAAAACTCTGTAAAGGCAATTCCCAAAATATTCTGAGCAATACTAGCATCCCTGGAATAAATATGTAGCCTTGGAGGAATGGGGGTTGGGGAAGGTTTCTACTTAGGAGAACTGATTTTCAGAATAGTTTCAATTTTTCAAAAATTCTGTGAATGTTATTGAAAATAAGCATCTTGGAAAGAGATAAGGTATTTTTCTGTAAAATGAGAGGAGTTACACTAGATGATCTTTAAAGTCGATAACTTTAAATTTTATGACTCCAAACAATAAAACTATATAATACTATAAAATTGTAAGTGCTAGGCCAAAAAGAATATAAGCTAAAAGTATATTAGAGAATTTCACTATGGAGAAAAGTTCAACCAAATTTGTTTGACAGAACCTCACTATAGTGTGACATGGCAAGAATAATTTCTGCTCTTTGCCATTTTTGGTCACTGAGCCTTTAAGGGTCTACTGTTTGATCTATTGACACATAATAAAGTCGTTAGCCTCACCAAGGATAAAGGCTTAAGATATTAGTCCTAATCAAGTGGGCTTGTTAGGCAGGGCAGGATTTTCTTTCCTCTCCTTTAGCCAGCCCATTGGCTTTTCAAGACACAAAACCCACAATTCGGGAGGCAACGTGTGTTGTTCATGTTCCTCCATACAGTAGATTGGCATGAAGAAGTGCTCAAGAATGACATTTTCCACGATTCTTCCCCTTTTCCCCCATCCTCAGGCTGCAGAACGCTACCTTCATAACATTCCCAACTTTTATTCACTGGAAGATTGTTGTGTGTGCTTTAATTTGTGGAGTGTTTGTGGGTTTTCCAGCAAAGAGCTATTCCAACACAGTGCCCCCTTTTATATCCTCACAGTTAAAGAGAGAAAAGATAAAGAAATTGTGAAAAGTTTCTGCAGTCTTGTTGTGGAGGATTTATGTGTTAAAGGACCCTTATTTGGTAATCAATTTTCTTTTCTTTGTCAAACCAAAGGAAATATTAAGGGGTTACTTCCTAAAGTTTCATTCACCATTGAGCAAAGGAGCAGCATTCATTGCCTCTATGGCATGATTGACATTTCAAGCCAAGGGAGAGCCAACATCCTGTTTGGTTTGGAGTACTAATGCTTGGAATCTCTGCAGGACGATGACATTCAACACAATCTCTCCTCTTACCCAACAGCCCTGTCCAGCACTCAGCATTTTGGGATGACCATTAGGACATTCAGACTTGAATTCTGTGGATGCTCTCTTTTACTCAACAGCAGTCCAGGGAATATTTGTGGGTAGCACTGTGAACATTGTCTGGCCCTCCAGGTTAACCAATTTGTAGATATTAGTCTTTGTAAATGTTGGCAGGGCAGGGTTGTTGTGGGATAAGTGCCTTGGAAGAGCTAACATGTTGGATAAAGATGAGCCCATAGATGTAGAACTGAAAGGATCCTTAGAAGCCATTTGGTCCAACCACCTCTTTTTACAGAGAGGTTAAGTGTGCCTATGGGCACACAGGTAGCGAGTGGCAGAGCCAGGATTTAAACCCACGTCCCCTGACTCAAATCTAACACTCTTTCCATTCTACCACACTGGAAAAATGGTAGCTTTAATGCAATGGGAACTTTTAACTTCTTTCACATAACTTCTCCTTATAACAAACCTCTTTTTGAATGCTGGAAATGATCAAATCTGTTTCCTAAGCCCTCAGAAGTTGTAGTTCTCTCCAGGGGATGAATTCCCAAACAAGTCATGAGTATTTATTAAGCCCCTACTGTGAGTTAACACTATGCCAAAAACTGTGGTTGTTATGAGGAAGTGTGAGGGAGTCTAGACTTGCTGTTCAGTAGTTTTAGTCATGGCTGACTCTTTGTGACCTCATTTGGGGTTGTCTTGGCAAAGATACCATAGTAGTTTGCCATTTCCTTCTCCAGTTCAGTTTACAGATGAGAAAACAGAGGTAAATAGGGTTAAGTGACTTGCCCAGAGTCACACAGCTAGTGCCTGAGGTCAGATTTGAGCTCAGGTCTTCCTAACTCCAGACCTGGTGCTCTAACCATTGTGCCAACTGGCTGCCCAAAGTCTACGCTACCATTAAGCTAATAGAAGTTATAGTACGAGGTTGGAAAGCCATGAGCCTAACACAGATAACAAAGGCAATTCTATAGATAATTAGGCGCTAAGTTGGGTAGTACTGAGTATAGTTTCTGTAGGAGTTTAGCCCAGTGTGAGTGTGGGCGGGATTAGAGAAGATTTTGTGAAAGTCCTGGGACACAAGCTGGGCTGGTAGAGATGGACAGGGTTTGAAAAGGCCCTAAAAAGAAGTATCCTGGGTTGGGGGAAATGCTTAAACAAAGGTGTGGAGATGGGAATGAGTATTGTATGCTAATGAAACAGACAAACCAATCTGGCTAAAATGGCAGGTTCAGGGATCATAATAACTGTACTTGTTGTTTCTGAAATTCTGCAGTGCTGGGATGTCTATAAAACACTTTCCATATAACAACCCTGGAAGGTTGTTGTCTGTATTTCACAGATGAACCTCTCAAGGGTCAGAAAGGGTAAGCAATTTGACTATGGCCACACAGAAGACCATGATGGTGGAGCCAGGATCCAAACTCAGACCTTCCAACTCCAAGTCCAATAAATATTCTTTATTACAGTACACCACTTCTTAATGAAGGAGAGAGGGAGGGGTAGACAGAAGTTAAAGCTGACACCTAAACTGATGTTACAGTAAATACCAATCTGGGAAAGAATGATTTGGGGACAAATAACACAATGGGCTTAGAAATTAAGTCACCCTAGATACAAAGTTATCTGAAGGGACCGTAACGTAGAATCAGTCCTTGAGAAGTTTTAAACAAGGCAAGGTAAGGGCTTAGCAGATGGAAAATGGGAGGTTGTTTCAGGCTTTAAGGATGCAATGGAAGAAAGCACAGAAACAGGGATAGGAAAAGGGGATTAAATGTAGTCTAGAGGAAGATCATTTGCTGGAATGGAGAAGAAGGAACATCAAAGTACAGAATTGAGAGAGGATTTTGTGTGTGTGCACACAATAATTCAATAATACATTAGAACAGGGGTTCTTAACCCAGGGTCTGTAGATAGATTTTAAGGTGATATGTGACCTTGAATGGGAAAAATATTACATCTTTATTTTCACTAACTTCTAATTGAAATTTAACATTTCTTTCTGTTGTTTAAAAACAGTATTCTGAGAAGAGGTCCACAGGCTTCAGCAGACTTCCAAAGTCATCCATGGCATACAAAATGATTAAGAACCTTGGCTTTAGATACAACAGAGGTATGTAGATCTTTGTTTTGTTTTTTTTTTTTTTGTATATTATACAGCCCCAGAATGCTATGCTTTTGTAGTTGGTGTTTGTATAAAGGCAGCAAGGTGGTATAGTCCATGGAACAATAGACTTGGAGTCAAGAAGATCAGAGTTCAAATCTAGCCTCAAGTCTGTCTCAGTTTCCCCAATTGTAAAATAGGGTTAATAAAAGCACCTACTTCCCAGGGTTATTGTAGAGATTAAATGAAATACTGGTAAAATACTTGGCACACAGGAGGTACTATAAATATAAATGCTAGCTATTTTGATGATGGTTTCTCCCACTTTGCTTTTTTTCTTTTTCATTCTTTTCCCCAATATTTTGGAAAAGTAGTGTGTCTATTTTCACAAGTTTCCTTCCTTATTTGTGATTCTTATCTCCTGTCCATTATGACATAGGAAGAACTAAAAGTTGCCTGAAAGAGCCTGGAAGCCAAGCTTGCTAAATCAGTTATCTTAAATGTATGTCCATTCTGTAATTAATCAGCTTTGGCATGAGAGTGGCTATAATCTATCTGTTATGGAGAAGAGCATAAAGGGTTTGTGATACCTCTTTTCCCGAATCATAAAGCCTCGCCATTCGATTGTACCTTAGTGATTTTCTAGTTTAACTTCTCTGCAAAAGATCTATCGACAAGTGGTTATCAACCAATGAACAAGCATTTATTGTTTCTTATGTGCCAGGTACCATGCTAGGTGTTGGGGATTCAAAGTCAAAGAATGAAACAATCTCTACTCTTTTACTCCTCCTCTTCTTGAAGATCTTCATTGACTTCAGAGCAATTGTCTTTATTTTTCAAATAATATTTTCCCAATTACATGTAAAGGCAATTTTTAAAAACAATTTAAATTTAACAAATTAAAAGATTTAAATTTTAAAAATTTAACAAATTTTTTAAAAATTTCAAGTTCCAAACTTTCTCCCTCCCTTCCACTCTTCCCTCCTCCCTGAGTCAGTAAGCAATTGGTATAGGTTATACATGTGCAATCATGCAAAACATTTCCATATTAGTCATGTTATAAAAGAAGACACAAACAAAAATTTTAGAAAAATAAAAGGAAAGACAATATGCTTTGATCTGTATTCGGACTCCATCAGTTCTTTCTCTGTATATGGATAGCATTTTTCATCAAGTCCAGGAATTGTCCTGGATTATTGCATTGCTGCAAATAATTAAGTCATTCATAGTTGATCATCCTTGCAATAATTGCTGTTACTGTGTACAGTGTTCTCCTGGTTCTGCTCACTTTGCTTTGCATCAGTTTGTGTAAGTTTTTTCTAGGTTTTTCTGAAATCAGCCTGCTCATTATTTCTTATAGCACAATAGTATTCCATTACATTCATATACGGCAATTTGTTTAGCCATTCCCAAATTGATGGGTATCCTCTCAATTTCTAATTCTTTGCCACCACAAAAAGAGTGCTGTAAATATTTGTGTACAAATAAGTCCTTTTCCTTTTTAAAAACCTCTTTGGGATGCAGATCTAATAGTGGTATTGCTGTATCAAAGGATATGCATAGTTAGATATAGTTCCAAATTACTCTCCAGAATGGCTGGATCAGTTCACAACTCTACCAACAGTGCTTTAGGAATCCACTACCACCTAAATTAGTCTAATCCAATTTTAATTATTGGGAAGTTTATTTTTATGATCATTTAGTTCAAAGTTATGATTTTCCTATAACTTCCAACCATTGAGTCCTCTACTCTCCATGATCAAATAAGATTTTTCTAACCTGGTTTCTATAGGAGAGTCCTTCAAATTGTGAAGACTGCTCTCATGTTCCCTCCCCTTTCCCCTAAGTCTTTTTCTCTCTATGCTAAGCATCACTAGCTTCTTCAATTAATCCTGGTATACCATAGTTTCCAGTTGCTGACTCTTCCTATATTATTTATTCTTAGGTCCTTACCTCCAGTCAGGGGCAGTGATGAAAAATTACCTGATCCTCTAGGCCCTTTATTTTTCTCTCTAGGTCTTTATAATCCTGAGAGATTATTTCCATCTTTCTTTTGTCCTATGTGCATCATCAGAAGTAAGTATGAGGGGTGATGGGACTTGGATCCCTAAAAGGAAAAGACTATGTCTTTGAAAACAACCTAGTCCTTGAAATTTCCCATATATTTCAGCAGCCCAGATCACCTGCATCTCTCCCAAGGCATCTGGCCCACCTAGATATTTGACAGTCCTTTCACAGTCTCTGTTGGTTCACTCTAGGCTTTTTACTATTCCTTAATCCCATCTAGATCCTTTCACTATCTCACCTGGCCAACCCCAGACTATTTACCACTCCTTAATCCCACCCAGATCTTTTCATTGTCCTTTTTTGGTATATAATCAGTCTCACTGCCAGTAAGCTGCAGATTCACTAGGAATCTAGCCCACCTCTACTGGCTTTACAATGAACCTTGCCACTTTGACTGGAAGAAGGTTTGAATGCATGAATTCTTCCCAGGCAGATGCTGCCCTGTACCCTGACATTTCAGGGTTCCCAGCGACACCAAACTGCATCAGGTAGCTATCCTCAGGTTTAATGAGTCCTAGAGAGTTAAGTTATAGCACATATACACATTTTAGGTAAAAAAAAACAAACTTCAGATACTTAACACTTAACTAGTTGGGTAGCCCTGGGCAAGTCACTTAAACCTATTGCCTCACAAAATAAAACAAAAGCAAAAAGTATACTTCATGCTTGTTGATGTCATGCTGATACAAGGCATTGTCTGTGTCTCTTAATAGCAAGATATTTTCTACTAAGACAATTATTTTCCATAATTCAGTATCTGGGCAGCATCTGTGAATTCCCTCTTAAGTTTCTGTAGCTCATGAGAAATTGTTTCATTCTCAGAAGATCTAGACCTGTCCTCCCAGGGAAGATCCTCATATTGATAATGTAGCTGCCATTACCAAGGGCCTTTCCTTTCCTTTCATGTGTCACATCCTTTGATTTCCATGGTTTGGTTTCCCTTATGTCTTCTTACAATCCTTTCTTCTCTGTCTTCCTTTTGGGTCATATCTTCTGAGAAACATTTCTTTCTCCCCAGGAGGCTGGTAAATGGAGCAATGTTCCTCCAGTCTTTAGTATTTTCATTTTGAGCAAATGGACCAAATAACTTTCCGCCTAGCTTATGTACACTTGTTGAATTCCATGAGGAAAGATAGATAGAAAAAGCATTTTTTAAACACTTATTATATGTCAGGCATTGTACTAAGCACTGGAAATACAAACACAAGCAAAGAAAAACAATAGTCCTTACCCTCAAGGAAACTGCATTCTTAGGGGGAAGGAAAGGGAAAACAGAAAAAGTAGCTGAGGGGGTGGGGAGTGGTAAGAATACCCTAGAAGGTGTTGGTGAGGAGGTAGCTGGTGGCTCCTGGATAGAGTGCTGGACCTGAAATCAGGAAGACCTGAGATGAAATCCAGCCTCATATACTTACTGGTCATGTAATCCTGGGCAAGTCTCTGCACCTCTTTGACTCAGTTTGCTCAACTGTAAAATGGAGATAATTGGTTGGTTGTTGTCCTTTGTTCTTGAAGACCAAAATTTCATCACTAGGTTGGGGCAAAGTACAGTGTATTTGACTGTGGCTGATCAGACCAATATGATCTTGGAAGGCTCTACCACAGGTTGGGCACAAATGGTTCATATGAACATTTGGAGTGGAGATGTTTCTAAATTCGCACATTTCATGTTTCTTTTAAGCTACTGCAATTGTGCTTTGCTCATAGAACATACTGGGAAGTGCTATGCCAGTGTCTTCCATGTCACACAATCAATTACAAAGTTCTTCAGAGAGATATTGAGAATGTCCTTGTATCACTCCTTTTGATTTCCATCTAATTATCTTGTCAGGTGATCTTCAGAATCTTCCTAAGACAATTCAAAAGGAAATAATTCAGTTTCCTGGCATGGCACTGGTATACTGTCCAGGTTTCATACGTATACAACAATGAGTTCAATACTACAGCTCCGGACCTTCAGTTTGGTAGGCAGTCTAATACCTCTTCTCTCCCACACTTTCCTTTGGAACCTACCAAATACTAAGTTAGCTCTGGCAATACATGTGTCAGCCTCATCATTTATGTGTACATTCCTGGAAAATATATTGCCAGGTAAGTGAATTTATTGAAAACATTCAAAATTTCTCAATTTGCTATAACTGGTGTTTCGACACGTGGATGGTGTGTGACTGACTGGTGGAGAAACTGTGCTTTCTTGGCGTTGTTAGGCCAAAATTAGTACAAGAAGCAAAAATCAGTCCTTACTTTGCAGTATCTCATCCTCAGGACTATATTGAGTGCAAAATCATTTGTGAACAAAAAGTCATGCACTAGTTCTCCCTCTGTTGTGGTTTGGGATGCTGGGAACCCTGAAATATAAGGGTACAGGGTGAGTCTACCTGGAAAGAATTTGATCACTCAAGCCTTCTTTCAGTCAAAGATTTATTATAACCCCAGTACGGAGGGCAGATTCCCAGTAAATGTGCAATTTAACAATGAGATTGGTATTTATATACTAAAAGACAGTGAGAAGATTTGGATGGGATTAAAGAGTGGCAAATAGCCTGGAGTATCCGGATGCAAACAGTGAAAGGAGTTAAGTGGTCTATGCTGGGTCAGAGAGCCACAATGAAAGGACTATTGAAAGGGCTATTGAGTATCTAGGTGGGCTGGGGCAGGTCATATGCCTTAGGCAAGAGGTCAGTGTTCCGGACAGCTGAAAATGTATGAGAAAAGTTCAGGGACTGGCTTGCTTCTAGAGACATAGTCTTTTCCTTTAGGGATCCAGGTTCCATAACGCCATCACCTCCACTTAAGTCGTGGCTTATAGCCTTTTCAAGTTAAATAATTCACTGTCAGTGTGGTAACCTTGAAGCCTTATAGGGTTGTTGTAAGTATCAAATATGATATTTTTCAAAAGTGTTTATCACAGTGCTTAGCACCTAGTAGATGCTATACAAATGCTTATTACTTTTCTGAGGAGGTAGAAAAGTCTGGAGAGTCAAAGGTCAGGAGAGAAGTGAGCATGGATGACTGACGTTCAGAGTACCTCCTGAAACGATTGTCCTGGTGTTTTTGTTTGACTATTAAGAAAAAGTTTTCAAAATTATGTTTGTCAATTAATGGAGGGATTGTATACTATCTTGTTAGTATTCTGAATCATGTTGTTGTGGGAACTTGTTAATCTTGAATAGCTCCTACTTTGTGCCACAGGTAGATGCTTCATTGGGACAGCTAGGTGGTGCAGTGGATAGAGCACCAGTGCAGGAGTCAGGAGGACCTGAGTTCAAATTTCACTCCAGACACGACACTCACTAGCTGTGTGATCTTGGGCAAGTCACTTAACCCCAGTTGCCTCATCCTGGGTCATCTCCAGTTATCCTGATGAATATCTGGTCACTGGATTCAGATGGCTCTGGAGGAAAAGTGAGGCTGGTGATCTGCACAGCCCTCCCTCACTCAAAAGAGAGTCAAGTATAAGTCATGTCATTATTTCTCTGATGGCATGGTCTTCTTCGGCAACGAAGGATGAACACACACATGATGCTTCATATATCATCTTTTCTTTCAATTTTTGACTTTGGCAAGTCCCAGTTAGTCTTTTCTGAGTTTCAATGTAAAACCAGCTCTATACTTAACCTGCATGCTAACACAAGAAGTTCTGCATGTTTATCTAGTCTAAGGCCAATGTAACTATTGATTATGGTTCATTAATAAGACATTAAGCAATTTTTGGAAAGCAGATGAATTTGAGTCCAAAGGCAGATACTAAACTTATAAACTCCATCTGTCATTACCAATACTCTTGTGGGATTAAGTTTCTGATCCAAGGCCATTTGCTCAAAATCTCTATTTACATCAATAGATAATATCTTAGTAGTTCTGAACCCAACTGGGTTGATTGGATTCAACGTAAATCTGTGTTCATGAATCTCAACTGGGCCCTTGCTATTTTTACAGCAATCTTTTCATTCTTCCCTGATAGATTCTCTATCATATTCTCTGCAGAGGTTGTGGCAAACTTTTCCTTCTCTCTTCAAAGTTCTTAGGCCAACCTGTCCCCAATCCCTGCTAGCAGAGGATTATATTTCTGGAAAAATAAAGGCCATCCATTTTTAGTTCCCTCTTATGCTCTATTTTACTCCCCAGAATTCCTCTACATCACCCCCTCTTTAACATTCCCTCCTCTTTTACTTCAATTTCCAATCTCTTCCTTCACCAATCTATTTTCCACCTACCTTTTAAAATAATTTCCCAGAGATGTAGATCTCAACAGGTCATATCCCTGTTCAAGAAGTTTCAGTGTCTCCCCTCTCACCTATAAGATAAAAGACAAAAAATCCACCTTTGTATTTAAAGTCTTTCCTAGTCTGTCTTTAATCTCCCTTTTCAGACTCATAGACTTATTACACATTACTTTCCTTCACACATTCCATGTTCCCACCAAACTGGCCTAATAACTATTCCTTGAATTTAGTATCCCATTTCCCACCTCCATAATTTTGCATGGGCTGTCCCCCAGGCTAAGAATTCCCCAAGATTCTCCCTTCTGCCTCTTGGAATCTGTAGCTCCCTTCAAGGGTGATGTCATGTGCCATCTCCATAAGGAAGTTTTTCCAGATCCCCTTATTTTTTAGCTTTCTCCCTTTTTAAATATATTTACTTATCTAATCACTTGTTTGTATGCTCCAGTAGAATATAAATTCTTTAAGGGTAGGGACTGTTTCCATTTCTGAGTCTGTAATCCCAAGACCTATCATAGTGCCTGGACTAAATAACAGAATAGTCATTTAACTGTTGAATTGAATCAAACTGAATTTATCTAAGAGTACCTTAGTTGTGAACATAAACTACAGATAGTTTTTTGTGTTTTAACTTAATTTTCTATATGCCACTAATTTTACCAGCTGGACAATGGGAAGAGACCATGGGATCAGAGAAGGTCTGCTTAGCCCTAGCTTTAACATCCCCTTTACCTCCATTCTAATGTTACCTAATACCTTTCCATTTACTTGGAAGATGGTAACCTAATTGGATTATTATCCCCTGTATCTATAGAGTACGCAGCCAAATTGGTTCTGCCTGGCTTGTCTTGAAGTGTATCTTTAAACATACTAAGCACAGACATAATTCCTTTTCTTTCTGACTGAGAAATATTCTCAGACTATCCTAATTGTTTCATGCTATGATTTTCCAAGCAAAAATGAACTATGTCAATTACTTTTCCCTTCTCACATTCCAGTTTCTTCTAATAGAAGAATGGGATATGACACTCTGAACAAGTTCTCAATTCCATTTCATTCGAACATTCAAGAATGACTCAGGATATATGAGGGGCGCATACTCTTCTGGGAGAAAACAATAGATAAATTAAAGTAAGTGAATGTACCCACCCACTGTTAGAGGCAGGAAATGGAATTAATCAAAAGGATGAAGAAGGAGCATTTAGGCAGGTATTTAAGAGGAAGGCCAGGAAAGATCAATGTCACAAAAGCTGAACAAGAAAATATCTAGGAGGAAAGGATAATCTACAAGTCAAGAACGGTGAGGATTGAGAAAACACCAGGACTGCATTGATGATAATGGAAAATGGGAAGGAATATGAGATATACTATAAAAATAGGAATAATAGGGGTTGGTGACAGAATAGATGAGAAGGAAGAGGGAGGAGTCAAAGATGATATTAAAACTTTCTTTCAAATGGAAAAGGTGACACAGAAAATGATGGCATAATCAAGATTTACAACGATCTGTAACCTGCTCTAGCATCTCAGACCAGTAGGAATTTGTCAATCCCTACATGACCTACACATGGCTAATAACAAGCAAATTTCAGTCATATTGCCTTTTTATGGGAAAAAAATCAAGTGCATGTAGAATTCCTGAAGGATTAGTTAGTTCTTGATGATATATAATCTATAAAGCCACAAGTTTCTCCACAAAGTTTGCTGCTGAGATTTTGCTTTCTTAAGTAACAAGAACTCACCAAAGTGTTTTCCTAAGAGATGCAATCTAATTAGATTGCCTTCCTCATGTGTTTAAAATTATATCCTATCCCCAACCAAGCTATTAGTTTTCTATGATCATATTAGGAGATTATTGGCTTTCATAACATTCAATAGATTCTTGGCTAACGTGATTACAATTGCATTTGTCATGTCAGGCCTTTCACTACTGGAGGCATAAAAATGATTTTTCAAAACTGTGAAAAAACCTCAACATCAATAGTCACTGGTGAACTCTTACAGCTGGGGTGGAAAATATATCTAAGGTGACAACAAATTGAGGTTATGGAGAAGTAAGTTAATCTTCTCTTCTATATTTGCAAAACACAAAGAAGCAATTCCATTTCTTTAAAACGACAAATTTTGCTTCACTAGCATCAGGGCAAAATACAGGAAAAATCACTGGATTTGGAATAAAGAATCAGGATTATAAAATCATAGGACCTCAAAGATCCTGTAGTCCAACTCCTACAGGACCAAGAATCCTCTAGACAACATTGCCAACAAATGGTTTTCTGGGTTTTGGAATAAATTGAGAATTAATCAGATCAGATTTCTAACCAAGATGACTGAATGAACATAAATAGGCTGATCAGTTTCTATAAACCTACTCCAATGTTAAGTACAACATATAGTTGGCGCTTAATAAATATTTATTGACTAGCTACTCCAGAAAAAAAACCCTAAAAAATTATGCTTTGACAAATAATGATCATGGAATACAACAAGAACATGTTCTATCACAGAACAGCAAAAAAGCCAACCAGAAGCCCATAGACATTAGGAAAAAGAATTGCCAGCAAAGTCATTACTACTGTAAGCCAACAAGCCTATGGATTCTAAGCATGGGTAGCCTTTGGGGCTCTGTAATCAGAAGCATTGAAAACAGAGGGTTCCCCAAGAAAGCCCCAGCAAGGTTGGACATCCAGAATCTTGACCTTGGAAGTGACTGGAAGTGCTAGCAGTCATTTTGGGCAGGGCAGCATTCAGACTGTGACATACCAGGACTCCAAGGTCCTAGTAGTTTGTCATGGGACACCATATAGGACCCTGAATAACCAGTGTTTTTAACCTTAAATGTCAACACATAAAACTAGAACACCTAGGGATAAGCAAAACAGGATTAACCACTTCACTCAAAAGGACTTGAGGAGCTCCAGTTAGGAACTTAGAATGAAGACATGAATAAGTCAAAGACACCAAACTCTAAAGAATTATTTTAGATCCAAAGAAGTCCCAAAATTCTACCTAGAAGGAAGGAGTAATAAATAATAACTGAAAGCAGACATTCAAAATCCACAAGGCTTACATGAAACCAAGAAAAAGTGAAGCAAGATAAATAAATGAAACCAAAGTTCTGGAGGAGAGAATTGGAAGGAGAATCAATAGTTTAGAATAGAAAATGGTAAATCTAACCAAAGCTAACAGACTCCCTGAGTATTAGAACAGATCAAACAAATTAATGACTATATGAGACAGAAATATTGGAACAAAGTCAAAAGATTAAAAAATAGAACAAATACCTGATATTAAAAGCAACTGACCTAGAAAACAGGTCAAAGAAATTTTTAGGAATCACTGGACTCCCTGAAAATCATGATTGTAAAAAGCCTATTTCAAGAAATCAAAAATGAAAACTGCCTGGAGTTATTACAACCAAAGGGAAAAGTGAAGATGGAAAGAATCCATAAATCATCTCCTGAAAGAAACTTTGAGAGGAAAATTCTAAGAATGTCATAGTTAAAATTCAGAGCTTTCATGTAAATGAAAAAAAATTTCAAGCATCCACAAAGAGGAAGAGTTCAAGTACAAAGGAACAATCATCAGGATCAGCAATATCTAATAGCTTCTATTATTATTGTTATAGTATGTATAATACATAATATATTATTATTATTCTATTAGGTATTTTCTAATGAAAGGAGAGCTTGGAATACAATATTATAAAGGGCAAAAGATATGGATTTACAGCAAAGAATAACTTACCTTACAAAGCCAAGTACAATCCTGTAGTAGGAGAAAAGTGGATCTTTAATGGATTAGATGACTTTTAAGCATTTCCTATGAAGAGCTGAGTAGAAACTTTGAAAGGTAAACTTAAGAGTCAACAGAAACTTAGATGTCTTCTGTATATAAGGTATAGTTGCTCTTCTCAACTTAATCTTTTTTTAAGTGCCATTACCACATCCTCATCTAGTACATCAGAAGCTTCAATTGCCAAAGAAAGTGTATCTTGACATAGTGCTAAGTAACTAAAATTCTGATTTCCTTGACATAGGGAATTCCTAGATGAAGAAACTCCCACTATCAATGAAGGTTGGCACCTTCTCTATAATTTATATTCTGAGAGAGTTACAAGATACTGAGAAGTGACTTGTCCAACCTTGCAAAATCAATGTGCTGAGATGTGAACCCTGATATTTCTGTTTCCTAAAGTCACCTATGTATAGATCCATGCTACCCTAAGAAGATGTGAAAACATTAATAGGTAAATGAATGTTGGGTTCACCAGGGGCCCCAAATCTCTTTGCCACTTAAATATTGGAAAATCTCTTCCATTTCCTGTCTGTTGTTGTCCTTCTAGCTCTCCATAGGTTCATTTTCCCTTCAATTGCTTTTTTGAGCATCCTCCTTAATGTTTTACAAGCATCCTTGTACTTTAAATTGCTATTACTATGGGCTGCCATGTCCCTCCACTTTGCAAGAAGATTAAATGCTTGCTGTCTGGGGTGGTTTCTGGGATCTTTTGGCCTCCTTATTATGTTAATTGTTTTGTATCAGTAAGCTGATCAGTGATTGAATCAATGACTTCACTTTTGTCCATTTCCCATAATTTGCTTTCATTAACTTGCTTAAACAGTTCAGTTTAGAGCCTCTGTGATTGTATTCAGTGGCTCCTTACCTTTATCTTTTCTTCTAATTTCTTTCTTTGATCTTTAATCCAATGATCTAACTGCATACAAAAAAAAATCTGATTCTGAAATGAATGCTATACCTATAGCAGTATATCTGTGACTCTAACTGTAGCTAATTGTGTCCTGCTTATTAACATACAGTAAATTTATTTTTTTGAATGTCATTCATTGTTCATCAAATTCAATGTCCTCTTGAAGAAAAAAATGTGAATAATGTACAAGTCTGAGATTTCTCAGGGGACATACAGTCTTTGTTTTTTTTTGTTATTATTATTTTATTTGTTTTCAGTGTTCTACAATCACTTGCGTATAACTTAGATTTCTTTCCCCCTCCCTCCTCCTCCTTCTCCACTCCCTCCCACTTCCCTCCCCCTTTCTTCTCCCAAGTTGGCATACAATTTTATATAGGTTCTACACATACATTCTTATTAAATACATTTTCACCTTAGTCACGATGCATAGAAGAATTAAAATGAATGGGAGAAATCATAAAACAAACCAAAACATAATACAAAAGAAAATGTTCTGCTATATTCTGCAATTGAATTTCATAGTTCTTTCTCTGGATGTGGAAGGTATTTTGCATTAAGAGACCATTGGGAATATTTTAAGTCCTTGCATTGCAATGAAGTTCTAAGTCTACCAGAAAAAATCCTTGTACACTGTAGTTGTTGCGGTGTATAAAGTTCTCCTAGTTCTGCTCCTTTCACTCATCATCAGTCCATATAAATCTTTCCAGGCCTCTCTGAAGTCTTTTTGTTCATCATTTCTTACACAATAGTATTCCATAACATTCATATACCACAATTTATTCAGTCATTTGCCAATTGATGAGCATCCCCTTGATTTCAAGTTTTTGGCCACCACAAAGAGAGCTGCTATAAATATTTTTTTATATATGGGACCCTTTTCCATTTTTATGATATTTTGAGAATACAGTCCTAGAAGTTGTATTGCTGGGTCAAAGGATAGTTTTTGTAGCCCTTTGGGCCTAATTCCAAATTGCTCTCCAGAATGGCTGGTTCAGCTCACAGCTCCACCAACAATGAATTAGTGTTCCAACTCTCCCATATCTTCTCCATCATTTATCATCATCCTGTTTTGTCATGTTAGCCAATCTGATAGGTGCAATGTGGTATCTCAGAACTGTTTTGATTTCCATCTCTCTAATCAGACATACAGTCTTTTGTGCCCTTTTTATTTTTGACTCTCTACATCAAATTTTCAACACAGCTTTTCCTTGTCTTCCCTTATATCCACTTTTACATTGAAGTCATTGAGTATGAAGCCATAACATTAATGTAGTTTGGAAGATATTTCCAAGTTTTCTCTAGAATTTTCTCTCTTTTTCTACATTCTTTACAAGGGAAGCTGGCAAATAAGGTACAATTATCTTCATGGAGATCTGCCTAATCACTGCTATGATGATGAGTATCACAAAATAAGATGACCCAGTATACTGCAAAATGCTATTTCCTGTTGCCTTTGGGCCCATAGTTAACTCTCCCAGTGCCTTCATTTGTCTCTCTGAGGAGAAACTTTAGATCTTGTAGTGTGATTTATAAGGAGAATATCAGTATACATGTGGTTTAATCCCTCCAGTAATAATAGTAGAAATAGCAAAAATAGTAATGATAATAATGATGATTAAATGTATACAGAACTTTGAGGTTTATAAAGAGCTTTATGTGGATTATCTCATTTGATCCAGTTGTGTGTCAACTCTTTGATTTCAAAGTATGAGTGGGCAAATTAATGTTTGTAGAAGGTCTAGGACTGACTTTTTTTTTTGTATTGCCGTTGCCATCATTGCAAAAGAGGAACAGGGCTAAACAGGCCTGAAGGTCATTTGGTTGCCTAGATAATGTGATGTAATAGAAAAGGCGTAGTATCTGGAGTTGAAGCACCTGAGTTAAAATCCCAACTCTTCCACTTATTACCTGTGTGCCTTTGGGTAAGTCTCTTAATCTTTCTGGGTCATTATGTCCTGATCTGCCAAATGAACCAATAGGACTAGATGATCTTAGAGGTCCCTTCCAACTCTATAGACCTGCAATCCTGTGTATTAAAGGTACATTTCTTGAATAAATCATGCAAATCAATCTTTACACACATTGTATCTACATGAGAACAACACACATGTTAGCATAAACCAAATGGGGACTGATAAGCATTGGAATCATTCCATATTTATGGTCCATATTTAAATTATTTTAACATTCTGTCTTGGAAGGTCCATTGACTTGTCCTTTTCCTTCCTGAAACACCCTGTCATTCAATTCAATTCAAATGAGATAATATTTGTAAAAGTGCTTAACATAGTACTTGGCATACAGTAGGTGTTTAATAAATGCTTTACTATTGCAGAGCATTTTTAGATTAGGGAAGATAAAAAGATGAGATCACAAATAGTATGTACCTTTGTGAAGAATACAGTGTTGGAAGAGGACTTTTCTTTCCTCCCCCAACTCCTCCTTTCTCTCTCTCTGTCTCTCTCTTTCTGTCTCTCCCTCTCCCTCTCCCTCTCCTTCTCCCTCCCTCCCTCTTTTACACATACACACACACACACCCACACACACACACACACACACACTGAGAGAGAGAGAGAGAAACTGAGGAAAACATTTAAATATTAAAAATCAACAGGTAACAGGGGTGGCTTATAGCAGTTAGGTGACGCAGTAGATAAAGTGTTGGACCTGGAATTGGGAAAACCTAAGTTCAAATATTACCTTTAATACTTACTAGAACTGTAACATCAGGCAAATTATTTAATGGCTATTCACCTCAGTTTCCTCACCTTTCTCACAAGATTGTTGTGGGAATCCAATTAAATAATATGTGCAAAGTACTCATGTCCTATAGCTGCAGGTTCCCCACCCCTGTACTCTGTTAATTCATGAAGATTCTTTAGAATCGTCTTTTTTTATCTGTGTACCCCAAGCACTTAGCAAGGTGCCTGCAAAATAGTAGATAATTAGTAAATGTTTCTTTAATTAAATTATCATGGAAAAGACTAAAAGAAAGGAGTAAGGAAGACCTATTGGACAAATGACACAATATGTTGGTCTTATGTATACATTACATAGGATTTAGAGCTGGAAAGGACATAAAAATTCATCTTATATTAAGTAATATGAAACTCATGGAGGCAATGTGACTTATTCAAGGTCACATATCTAAGATTTAAACCCCAGTCCTCTGATTCCAAGTCCCATGGTCTTTCCACTATACTAGACTGTCCCATTACCTGTAAACCACAGCACAGAAGGAAAGAAGTAGTCACTGTATAAAAGGAAAAAGAACCTCAATGCAAGAGGAATCATTTGGGATAAGAAAACCTTTGGTACTCACCTATGTATTTTAACATGTTCCAATTGGTGTGTTTTCTGCTTTTGAATCAGACTTCCACGTTGAATTATTACATGTCTGGTCTTAACTCTTGAGAGATTTTTCTAATCTTGGTTCTGGGGACAAAATCATGAAAAGGACGGGCATTCAAGGTTACAGGTTTCAACATGGAATCCAAAGCTTAATAGGTAGCAGATTCTCTCTACCTCTTCTTATTCCTGCTACCAACACTTTTCACTAAATGGAATGAAAGCATTTTGAAATGTTTATATATGACAAAATGTCAGAGCTGGAGTGCATCTGTACAAAAATCAAGCTTCTCTGCCGCCAAATCACAATGACTTTCCAACTTGTCTTATTATAAAGGTTTTACTTCTTTGTACCTTTTCTATGTTAAAGGTTTTTTTTGTTTCGTAAATATTAATGGTCTGTCTGGATGATTACATTATGTATTATATTAACAAGACTGTGCAAAAAGTATTAACCTTGATTTGTTCCTAACAACAGAAATTGCAAAATCACTTAGATTTTCCATGTTCTTTTTGAAGGCCAAGTTATTTGTTAAAATGCTTTTGTTATGAACTTCAAAAACGTTCCAGTTTCAATGCTATACCTCCATATGTATACTTTTAAAAAATTATTGTCCCTATTGTATGCAGTGCAAAATGTCTGAGATAAGGAAATCATGGAATTGCACAGCCTTTCTATGGAATAACAGACTTCAAACTTGGCTTGAGATGTTAGAGAAATGAACTTACATAAAGATGACACTAGTTGTGTAACCCTGGGCAAGTCACTTAACCTTTTTGCCTCAGTTTCTTATCTATGAAATGATCTAGAGAGGAAAATGGCAAATCATTCCAAGAAAATCCCAAAAGGAGTCACAAAGAGTCAGACACAACTGAAAAATGACTAAACAAAAAGATGAGTACGAAATGGAGGGTCAGAAAAAGGCAAGAAAATAGAAAAGGATGGGGAGATGAGAAGGAAGAATACAGGATTTAGACCTGGATTGGACTTTAGAGATGAGCTGGTATAGTCTCCACCATGCTCCATTCCCATTTTATAGATGAGTAAACTGAGGTCTGGAGGAGTACAGAGATTTGCCCAAAGTCACAAAGAAGTAATTAGCAGAGCCAGTAAAATCAGATCACTTGCCTCCAAATTCAGTGTTCTTTCCACTATATGTAAGACTGATACAGACACCCTTAATTCTCAGCATATTGCTGCTGGGATTGGGAGGGCGGGCATGGTAGTTGGGAAGAATTCTATTCTCCCATTTAGTGCCATTTCTGCAAAGCTGCATATGTGCATCTCGTTAAACAACACCATGTGGACAAGTCCTCTAACATACACCCAGAGAGGTATGCTGGAACCAGTTCTACCTGGCTTGTAGGAACTGATCGTTAAATTTTCCAACTGAACTTTATACCTCAAAAATCGGCAAATGCTACAAATCAATGTTTGATTTATTTTTTTTTGGTGACTGTCCAGACTTAAGATAATGATAGAGAAAATATTAGGAATGAAGGTTAAATTTTTTAAAAATGTGTCCTGTATACATTCTGTTCTAGACAGCTGATTGTTAAACATTTACCAGCCTACCTCTGCACATCTCACTATTTCATCTCCTAACATTCTATATGACATAATGACAATTGCTCACATTTACATAATCACTTTATAGTCTTAATCATAAGAATATTTAACATTTCTACCAGAGTATGTCATATAATCTCAGCTATGATGACCCTCTGAAGTAGGTATTATGGTTATCCCTATTTTATGGATGAGAAAAATGATGCGGGTTCCATGATTTATCCAGGGTCACTTAGCAAGTAGTTGATGGCCAAGGTATTTGAATTAAGGTCTTCCTGACTCCATGTCCAACATTCTCTCTAATATACCACTTCCTGACCCATATCAAAGTGTTTTCTCCACCAATAACCTTGGGAGATTTGTAGTACAAATATTACTATCTTCTAATGAAAAAAATGAATGAAGAAGATGGTAGAGGTGGAAGTCGAGAGAAGGAAGGTGATTCTTAATACTTGGCCACTTACTCAGAGAGTTGCAGTGACTTGCCCACAACCTGTGATCCTGGATGAGTAATCTTCCAAAACTCTAAGCAACTCTCTAAAATGGTAAGTTGCAGACAGTTGACAATATGCTTGGGTAAACCAACTTTCCTCATCAGGAATTTCCAACACCAATGAAATCACAGGTGTGGACCACAGGGGCAAGTTTTATAGTGTCCACCTTATAATACTGTTTCCAGGAAAATATTCTATAAGCCTCAAAGCCCTTTAGAAACATCACCTATTACCCTTTATGGAATAATCAAGTTTCCCATCATCTACCTTTTGGTGATATCTTTGTAAAGTCACTAAAGTAGACATTAATAGGACCTCTTCCTATCATCTTCATCCCAAAAATTTCCTTTAGTGACCACCATCTATGTACTATAGATGTACCAGTCACCAGGTGAGTCCTTAGTTAACTTTTTCAGACATACAACTTTGCCTTACTCTTAGAAAAATTATACTAACAAGATATTTTGGACAAGAATGTAAATGTTACTCAAGCCTTCTCTTTGTGGATCAGTGAGCAGTCCTGAGAACTTTGCCTTCCCTGGTACCACACCTAGAACATTTTTCATCTTTATGATCTGCAACTCACCACTGAGGTCTCACACTGCCATACTCAACACCAAAACTTCAATCTTTCTGTCACAGGGTGTTGAGATCTGCATCTGGCACTTTCTAATCACACGCCTACATTCTTCCTCAGTACATCAATCTAGGGCAACATGGATGGGTGACTGCTCAAACATAAATCCATCAATCACTCTCCTCCTTCTTAGCTCTCATCCATTCTCTCCCTCATCTCTGGATCAATCCCAAAGGTGTGGCTGACCTGTTGCTCAATGCTGCAGGCTCACAGAGCTGCACCCACTTCCACTAGGAGAAGCTGCAGCACAGGCTGAAGCCATGTGGGGTCACCTGGGTCGAAGCATCCTATGGAGGAACTGAGCACAATGCTTGTAGAGGCTGATGCCTCTTGAAACAAAACGGATAAGGCTGCATCTAGAAGAGTTGCGAGATTTTCAAGAGAATGATGGCATATAACATGAATAACCTGGATAAGTATCTGCTTCTGACCTGGAAAGCAAACACGACTGTTTACAACAGTTCATAACAAAAATGAAGAGGTCACTTTAATTCATTTAATCGACTCGATTCTTCAACCCACAATGAGCAAGCTGTTTGTTTTCTGGATGAATGCCATGACCTTTTGCATATGCGCAACTTGTCTTAACATTGAATCAGACACTCTGCTGTAGCATCATTTAAGTGCTTCAGATGTGTATCATGCCTCCTTGACTAGGTTATAAACACCTGGGAGGTAGGGTAGGGACTGTACTTTATTTATTAGATCGATTTATTAAGTTTATTAAGTGAACTATTTCTGGCAGGGCCAGGAACTGTATTGCAAACACTTGCCAAATAAATTAATGGGTCTTTTCAAAATGAAATGGAAAGTTGATAAAGATCTGAATAACTGCGGTAGCATAGACCAAGATATCATTTCTTTTTAGATTTTCAGCTACCTTGATTTGGGAGGCAAGGTGTCATAGAGGATACAAAGGTAGACAAAGAGATAAGAAGACCTGGGTTTGGATCCCACCTCAGACACTAGTTGAGTGGTCCTGGGCAAGTCACAACTTTTCTCATCCTTTCAATTTCCTCATCTGTCAAAGGAGGATAATAGTAACACAGGGTGGATGTGAGGATCAAATGAGGATAATATATACATAGATAATACATTATATACATATATAAAGGATATATGTATACAGTGCATGATACTTATGTGCATATATGTGTGTACATGCATATGGACATATGTATTTATGTGTGTATACAGATATACATATGCATATATATTTGTTGTTCAGTCAGATCTGACTCTTCATGACTCCATTTTGGGATTTTCTTGGCAAAGATACTGGAGTGGTTTGCTATTTCCTTCTCTAGCTCATTTTACAAATGAGGAAACTGAGGTAAACAGGGTTAAGCAACTTATTCAAGATCACACATCTGGTAAGTGCCTGAGGCCAGATTTGAAAATTCACAAAGATGAGTC
Source organism: Bettongia penicillata ogilbyi (assembly GCA_023548195.1). Taxonomy (NCBI): domain Eukaryota; kingdom Metazoa; phylum Chordata; class Mammalia; order Diprotodontia; family Potoroidae; genus Bettongia; species Bettongia penicillata. The sequence continues at coordinate 2,806,516 of JAJHZJ010000599.1, forward strand.
TTCCTGACTACAGGCATGGCACTCTATCTACTATGAAACTTTGCTACTTCTCTCTCTCTCTCTCTGTCCCTGTCTCTCTATGTGTCGATTTGTCTCTCTCTCTCCACATATCTATCTATATCTATCTATCTATCTATCTATCTATCTATCTATCTATCTATCTATCTATCTATCTATCTGTCTGTCTGTCTGTCTGTCTGTCTGTCTGTCTGTCTGTCTGCCTGTCTGTCTGTCTGTCTGTCTGCCTGTCTGTCTATCTATCCACAATGTTTTGCAAACCCCAAAATAATTTCTTGGTGATGATGGTGACAATTATCTAGAGGATTCAAGCAATGCTTTGAATTATTTGGACATGGGAGTTGTACAGACCTAGCCTTATGTTTCATTCTCTGCAAAGTATACTATGGGAAAAGTGTACTATGGTAGAATGAAATTCTCCTTTACTTCCCTGTTGCCTCATTTTAGTAATGACAGAAGTGGAGAGTAGCTAGGTTTTGGATTATAAGTGCATTATTATAGACAATTACTACTGTCTAAAAAGGCGTCATGAGTAGTTGGGACTTCCTTTCTATTCCTTCCTATTACTAAGTAAAGTGAGGTGCCACATTACTCCACTTTAGATAAGGGTCTATGAAAGCCACACTCATCACTGACCATTGCTTGCCAATGGCTCTAATTCACCCACTGATCGCCGCAATGTGCTCAGAATAGTAGGGTCCTCAAATTAGGCTCTCCTCTCAGGAAAGAAAGTTGGCAGTTGCCATAAGCTAGTGACCTTCCTCCTTTCTGTGAGTAGACCACAAAAAGTGCATAGATTTAGCAAAGACGGGCTCACAGCTTGGAGCAGGGAGCAGAGTCAGTAAATGTCCTTTCACACCCTCAGTCTTGCCAGTGAACTTCTAAGCAGAGTTCAGAGTTGGCCACTACCACTAATAACTTAGCAAATGAACGTACCTAAATACACAGAGATGAGCACCAGCAATGAATTGGAAGCCACCAGCTTGTTCTTCTATCAGCAGCTAAGTGGCACAGCGGAGAGAGAGCTCAACCTGGAGATAGAAAAATCTAAGTTCAAATCTGACCTCAGACACCTGTTAGCCATGTGAACCTGAATAAGTCGTTTAATCTCTGCCTCAGTTTCTTCATCTCTAAAATGGGGGTAATAATAGTATCAACCTCCCAGTTGTAAGGATGAAATGAGATAATTTTGTAAATTTCTAAACTTTAAAGTACTCTCTTGCTCTATGAGTGTGTGTATGTGTGTGTATGAAGGCAGGTATATAGCTAGATATAGCTAGAGAAATATAGCTAAACCTCTCTATTTATAAATCTATGTATCAGTCACCATCAGGTGAGTAGGTGGATGGTAATTTACAAGGCTCTGATGATATTGGGAGCTGCCCAGCTCGCAGACCCACATGACTGATCTGAGGTTCTGATGTTCTTGTAGATGCTAAAACCCAGCACCAACCCATCAAACTGAGCATTTATCCAATAGCATTGTCTGTATGACGTTAGTGTCCAAAATGTTATCTCTAGAAACATAAAATTGCTTAATCTTAGAGGACATGTCTAGATTTCAAGCATGGAGTGCTTTTAAAGAAAATTATGAGTCCAGAATACTAAGGCAGTTAGGGATGAATGTTTTCCAGCTTCTAATGGGTGAATGAGTCAATTCAGGAACAATGCTTATGAATGGATCTAAGAACAAATTTCTAGAGACCATCAGTCATTGACAAGATCAACAGTAGCTAACTACAGTTTTGAAGAGTCCCCAGGGCACATCTGATGTTTACAATAATTTCATTCACGTAATTTTTTTTCAGTTGTGGCTGACTCTTCATGACCTCATTTGGGGTTTTCTTGGTAAAGATAATGGAATGGCTTGCTATTTCCTTCTCCAGTTCATTTGATAGATGAGGAAACTGAGGCAAACAGGGTTAAGTGACTTGCCCAGGGGCACACAACTAGTAGATGTTTGAGGTCAGATTTAAATTCACAAAGATAACTCTTCCTGATTACAGGTTTGGCACTCTATCCCCTGCTGGTATCTAGTTGCCCAATCACCTCTACATTTTTGTGTAAAAGAAAGTTTTTTTGTTGTGATTTTAAACTTCAGAAGAGGTTAAACTGAGGAGGCCACTAAACCCATGTAAAAAGGCAAAAAAAATTAAAACTTAATAATTTGATCACTGAGAAGTAACTATCTTATTTTCTGCAAGTGTAGATCTTACAGAAGACTATAAGGGCTTCACTTGGCCTCTTTCTCTTTTCTGTATAGTAAGGGTGTGTGTGTGTGTGTGTGTGTGTGTGTGTGTGTGTGTGTGTGTGTGTGTGTGTGTATCATGTGTGGCTCATGGTAAGGCAAGAAAAGACATCTCTAGCATCTTCTCCCCTACCCTTCTCCAAGGAAGACTTCAGTTCCTGCCAGTGGGGAAAGCAGGAGGTTGGGGTTAAAAGTTGGCCTCTCTGCTCTCCTCACAGAGAGTCCTCCTGCCATCAATTCAGTGTGGCTGCATTGCCAGAATTTCATTGTTGGAATCTTTCCATCCCCTTTGAGCCAAGGTTCCTTTTAAATTTTTAAGCTGTGTAATTCTACCTATCTACCTACCCTAGGTCTCTGAAACCTGTTTTTCCCAAATCTTAGGGTACATGCAAGACTGATTAATGTTCCTTATTAATCACAAGTGTCAACATGACGTAAACGTCCCTTTCTCTCAACATTCATAATATCTCCAATTCACCATTTGGGCCAACAGGACCTGGTTGGGACCCAGCCCCTGGATGAATGATTGAACTCTTCAGAATAAGTTAGATTAGAGTTTTCTCTGTAGTTGTATCCCAGGTTAAATCTACATCTTGATCTAGACCAGAGATATTCAGAAATGACATTTTTTCTTGGGAGTAGCTTAGACAGTATACTTAGCTTGAAATAATTACAGACTGCCCCTCAATAGAATATAAGCTTCCTAAGGGCAGGGATTATTTAATTTTTGTCTGTGAACCCCTAGTCATGCATAGTACATGTCATATAGTAGGCATTTAATAAATAATTGTTGTATAGATGTTGAATTATACCTAACTTACTCTTGGTGATTTGAAGCCTTAGTTCAATATAGCTAATAACTTGCTGCATCCAGGGAAACTTCCCAAACTTTCATTGTTCTATGCATTGAAATGTTCACTTAGCAATGCCTGAATGGATACCTTTTTTTAAATAAAACTTGCTTTTTTTTTTTTCCATTAACAAAAATCTATTTTCTCTATCACCCATCTTGCCTCTGCCCCACTGAAACAGAAAAAAAGAAAAACAGACATTTGGAACAAATATGCATAGTCAAGTAAAACAAATCCAAACACTGGTCATATTCCAAAATTAATGACTCATTCTACTTTCTGTCAAGAGGTGGATCATGTGCTACATTATCTGTGTTCTACAATGATGGCTAGTACTGGCATTGATTAGAGTTCTTTGGTCTTTCAAAGTTCTTTTTCTTTACAATGGTGTTACTGCAACCATTTTTCTCTTGGTTCTCTCTTTATTTTGCATCAGAACATATAAGTCTTCCTAGATTTCTCTCAAATCACCTCTTTCATTCTTATATTGCAATAACATTCCATTATATGCATTATGATATAATTTGTGGAGGGTTTCTGAAATTGAAGGCCACTCCCTTGGTTTCTGGTTCTTTGTCATCACAAAAAATACTACTATAAATATTTTTGCACATATAGATGTTTTTCATCTTTCTTTGATCTCTTTGGGGGTTTAAGGTCTAATAGTGGTAGAGCTGACTCAAAGGGTACACACAGTTTTAACTTTGGGCATAGTTCCAAATTGCTGCATCTATGTTTTAAACAGAAGATCCAAATAAGAATCTACCAGTCCAAAAGCCTTAACTGGGCAGCCTCTATAGGTCTAGCTGATAGGTAACATAGAGGATCAAGAAGTACAAGACTTTTTTTTTGCCCACAAGGAACTTACCGTCTAATCAAGAACAAAACAATACATAAAACAATGGCAAACAATACAAGACAGTGTATAATTAAGTGCTAAATTACATGGTACAGACCAATGCAGTGTTCTGGGAGTTCAGAGGAGAAGGCAAAGAGGGCGAGAGTAGTCAGGGAAGGCTTCTTAAAGAAAGTGGCATCTGTGTTTTTAAAAATGTGTATAGTCTGGGTAAATGAAGGCGATACAAGAAATTATTTCAGATTGGGAAAGGCATGTGGTCTAAGGAATGGCAAAAGTGGCAATCATTGACTATTGGGTTTTTTTTTTCTTCATTTAAAAACACTTCCTGAGCTTTTTGTTTGGGGAAGGAAAGGAGCAACAACTGAAGGTGTTAGGTTGACCCATACATATAGATGGGAAAACTAAGGTTAGCAAATGAGTCAGAATGAGAGAAGAAAAAAAACCTTAAAACTTCAAAGCCTCAATGTAATGTTTATTGTAAAGACATCATTGCCTCTCTAATTGTAAAATCCTTTAAAACGAAAAGGAAAGAGAGGCCCTAATATCTGTTAAATGACTTTGGCTGCTCTTTTATATTAACCTTTTTCAGTTAGGAAAGAGTTTTAAGAAATAATGCCTCTCAAAATGAAAGGTGAGGAAGCATATAAAAGAGTAAAGGTGACCACATGTGTTAGGTCAGATACAGATGAGAATTCCTTAAATAAAATCAAATAGAGAACAGATGAAATTATTTATCCCTTTTGAAATCTGGCTGATTTAGCTTTTGTCACTCTTAATAATAACTATTATATCAGTAATAAAAACTAACATACATCCAGCTATATATTTATAATATTTACATAGAGGATATTTATGTAGAATATTTATATAAAAGTATTTTAAAGTGCTTCAGTTCATCAGTCAGTTAATGAACATTTTATTAAGTACCCACTATGTGTCAGGCACTGTGCTAAGTTTTGGGGATACAAAGCAAGGTAAAAACAAAAAATAAAAACCCAAACCAGTTACTACCCTCAAAGAGCTCACAATCTAGTGGGGGTGATAATATGAAAATAATTATATATAAATAAGATATATACATGATAAATTGGAGGTAATCAACAAAGGGAAGGTGTTACCATTAAAGAGGACTGGAAGAGGCTTCCATTCCTTACAATCAATCGATTAGCAAGTATTTATGAAACACCTAATATGTGCCAAGCGCTGAACTAGGTGCTGAGGATACAGAGATGAAACAATCCCTTTTCCTGAGCTTCCAGTCTAACAAAGGAAAAGGTAAGTGCTAATATCTCCATTTTACAGATGAGAAAACTAAAGCCAAAAGAGACTACATGATTTGCCAGTGTCACATAGCTAGAAAGAGTCTATGATGGGATTTTTAATGCATGACTTCCTGACTCTAAATATGGGATCTATTATCCAGGATTTATTAGCTTTTTTTTGCATCATCGACCTCCTTCCACCTTGAAAACCGATGAGGCAATGGACCCCTTCTCAGAATAATGTGTTAAAATGTATAACATAAAAAAACATAGGATTACAAAGGAAAACAATTATATTGAAAGAAAGATGTTCATGAATCCCAGCTTAAGAACCCTTGCTAGCCACTACATCAAAGATAGCATATGAAAAATACAAAAATCAACACATTTCCTTCATGAGAAGAGGGGTGGAAATGCCTGAGAATGTGTTCATGACAAGCAGCTTTTAAGTCTGGCAAGTGCCTCAAATATGTTTCGGTCATTACCTGCTTTGGCACTTGAGTATAGACATTTACTGCTAGGCATTCTGTTTCAACCACATATTATAGCTTAATTAAAAGTGCTTCTTTTAATAGATCAATAGACTTGCTTTTAGGAGGTGCCATAATGACACCTAGACTTTTATACAACGTGCTAAAAGGTAGTCAGAATGGATGACACACACATGCTCAATAAAGTTTGCACTAAAATGGACATGACATGGCATGTCATTTTATGTCAGGGTGCACGTAACGCAAATCAGAGCTTTCAGAAAAAGAAAGAAAAAGTTAAGCCAACGATCCTTGCCAACTCAAACTAATGGTCCAGCACTCAATTGCTCAGGTGGGTGGGAACGCATATGAAACCTCGTCAAGCTGCTACTCAACGGGTGTGCACCCAAAGCTTCATGATTTCTGAATCCTTGCCAAAGGGCTTGGCAAGAGTCTAAGAAGGTATGTTAGAAGGCAGCACAAAAGGAGAAGGAAATTAAAAGTGGATTGCTATTCTCTGTAGACCCTCTCTTCCTTCTATTTTCTCACTCTCTAGCTCCTTTCTCACCATACCCACTCGCCCACCACCCCCAACCACAAGCACAAGACATCTCTGTCTACTACAGGGACTGCAAAGATTTTGGACTAGGGGAGAGGGAAATCAACTGAATAAAGACATTACCAAGGAAGTGGAAAAGGTGGAGGGTGGCATTGCCAGTTACCTAAACCATTCATCAAATGATGGATAGATATATCTCGTTCTCTCTCTCTGTTTCTGTCTGTCTGTCTCTGTCTGTCTCTGTCTCTGTCTCTCTCTCTCTCCCTCCCTCCCTTCCTCCTTCCCCATCTGTCTCTGTGTGTTATGTTTACTTGGGACAGTGACTCCAATAGTCCAATCAGCAAGACTGGACATTCTACTTTGTCCTTGATGGACTGAGTGGTGAAGAAAGGAAAAAGAAGGGCTTACTCACTGGGCTCAAATTTAATGATTGAATCAAGCTTTGTATAATAATCACTCATGTTACTATAGCACTTGGTTTATGAAGTACTAGCCTTTCAACAGCCCTGTAAAGTTGGTTGTGTTAAGTGTTATTATCCATTTTTTTCAGGTGGTGAAAACGATACTCAGATAGTCTAAATGATTTACTTATTACAATCACGCAGAAGTCAAATGCTGAACCAGGATATAGACTCAAGAGTTTCGGACTCCAAGCTGAGTAATGGTCTATCTACTATACTAGAGGGAGGCAGAATATTTAACTTGAGAGTAACTGCATCATAGATTTAGAGTTAGAAGAGATCTTTGTTGTTATTGTCAACAGGTCATTTCAGTCATATCCAACTCTTCATGATCCCATTTGGGGTTTTCATGGCCACTGCATATCCAAGAGTGGTTTGCCATTTCTTAGAGGTCTTCTAATCCAACACCTTTATTTTATGAATGAGAAAAATGAAGCGCAGACTTATGAAGAATTTTCCTGGCTATGTAACAGTGGGCAAGTCACTTAACTTCGGTTTCCTCATCCATAAAAATAGGAATAATATTTGCATCACCTAGTTTACAGTACTGTAAGGAAAATGTTTTGTGAACTATAAAGTCTGACGTAAATGTGAATTATTATTTAGGCTCCAGATTAAATTCTGTTTGTTTACAGATGAAACTTAAATTGAAGGATAAATCTCTCTCTTAGTTTCTAGCATCTGATAATGGACTTGATTCTTAATGATGAAAAAGAAGATCTTCTTTTCCTTTCAGATTTTTGGTTTTGCTATCAGACTCTTCTCTAATTAAGCACAATAGGATAAACAGGTAGTATATTACCTGTTTCTCTTATCTGTCAGAGATAGTTATATGGTTCAACCACTGCTTAGATAAGCTTTCTACCAGGAATCAACATGAGAATGATTCAGGTAATACACTGAGATACCCTTAGGTATTTAAATACTTCCTATATACTGGAACATTAAAGACATTAACTGCAGACCAGTGTCATGAATATAGCATTCCTCTTTCCTAAGTTTTACATAGTACCCTTCCCTTCCATTTTTGCTTAACCCCCTTTATAGAAAGTCTTCTCATGTCTTCAAAAGCAGTGAAGGTGAGATTGCAAAATGGTTTTTCAGAAAATTTGAGAAGCTTGTGAATAAAGAATCATAGATTGGGATGACAATCAAAATTGGATCTTATGTTAAATATAAATTTCATTTGATGGCAGATAAAATGTAATGGAAGAGTTAAAATTTTAATTCTGGGCTTTCAATTCCTACTGCTTTAAAAACATTTTATCTAAAGTTTTATGTTTGTAAGTTAAAAATGAAAAGAATTCGTTGCTGGGAATACAAAAATCCTGCCCAAGGTCAAAGAACTAACTGCTGCGTAGGAGAGGTAGGATCTGACCCCACATTTTCCTGACTCCAAGGAATTGAGTTTTTTATCCATCACATCATGGTGTCTCTAGGTGAATTACTGGAAAGTATACAGAACGTAAGTTAAGGTTCTGGGAGGGGAGGGAAAAATCAACCAAAAATACTTACAACATCATGGTGTTCCTGAACTGGAAGGGAGTTAGTGGTCTAAACAACTCAAGCTATAGCAGATCAAGAATCCCCACTGGAATATAAGCCCCTTGAGGGCAAAGACTACTTTTGCCTTTCTTTGTATCCCCAGCAGTATATCATAGTACTTGGCACTTGTTCAGGCATTCAGTCATGTCCAACTCTGTTGTACCTCATGGACTGTCCATGCTGACTGACTCAAGTGGTTTGGCATTTTCTTCTCCAGTGGATTAAGGCAAAGAGAGGTGATTTGACTTGCCCAGGGTCACACAGCTAGTAAGTATCTGAGGATGGATTTAAACCTGACTACAATGGCAGCTAGGTGCCACAGCGGATAGAGTACAAGGCCTGGAGTCAGGAACCCTCATCTTCCTGAGTTCAAATATAACCTCAGATATTTACTAGCTGTGTGACCCTGAGTAAGTCACTCAACCTTGTTTGCCTCAGTTTCCTCATCTATAAAATGATCTGGAGAAGGAAATGACAAACCACTCCAGTATCTTTGCTAAGAAAATCCCAAATGGAGTCACAAAGAGTTGGACATAATTGAAAAATGACTGTCACTTAGTGAACATTTAATAAATGCTTGTTGACTGACCAAGTGACTGTAACATCTTTGATAAATGGCCACTCAGTACTGATGTGAAGACTTAAGTGAGAAGAAACTCACCATTTTTTGAGTTAGCCCATTCCACCTTTGAAGAACTCTAATTACCAGCAGGTTTTTCCAAACATGCATCATGAAATATATTGATTATTGAAGAGGAGTTACAATTGTTGTGCTTTGCTTGAAGAAAAGGGTTAGGGATTATGGTTGGAAGCTTCAGAACAAGCCTAATTTCTCCCCTCTCCCCCAATAATCTATCTGTTTCAAGGCTTCTCCAACAATAAAATAACTACCTCAGTTCTCCATTTTACCTAAAATATAGTAAAGATACTGCCTTGTATTTGTGTGGGGCTTTTCCCCCTTTTCCAAAGCATCTTCAACAGGCATTATTTCATTCTTTTTCTTCTATGCAGAACTCCCATTGACTTTCAGGATACTCAGTGACAGAAATTGTCTATGTTTCTATACAGAAGCACAAAGTACAACTCTCATTTTCTTGAAGTCTGAGAAACATAAATAAAAAACCCTCAACAAACCTTGGAATAAAGGAAACTTTGGTTAAAGGTGAAAAAAAGACATTCCTGCTTGTGAGCATGCGTGATTATAATGAAATGGAATCTATTAAGTGAAGTTACTATTTACTATTTTAAATGCATCACCCCATGGGGGAAGTTAATCAAGTCAGACTAAATAGTCATATGGGATACAATCTTTAAAACCACATCTAACACCCAAGCAAAGTGTACCTTCTGTCAGTCTTCTTTAGAAGTTGTATATGGTAATACCCACATGCTGGTATCAGCCCATTTGCAAATGGGCTGAATTCCCATCAAAGTGGCAAACAGAGCCTGACAAATGTGAAGAAAAGACAAGCTTAAGGAACATTTAAAATGTTTCGGAAACATTCTTTTTTAAAAATTCAAAAGCAGTTAGCTAAAAAAAATTAAGTTAATAAAAAATCTCACTTGACTCAAAAAAAAGCACATTGTTAACAAAAAACATTTACAAATTTTATCATTAAATTAAGTTCTCTCTCAAGCACATAGAAATGGAATTTTAAAAACAACAATTAGCTTGAGAGTCTGTCTATCCATCCTTCCCTCTTCCCTTCCTTCCCTGCCCAATGAATTACTTTGCAAGGATCAAGGAAAACCTTTTGTGATGTCCTAACAGATACCAGTGAAAATAGCAATAATCAGATAAATAAGCACACCATTAAATAAAGAACAAAAATTGTCAGACCTATGCATAATCTACTCTTTTGCTGATTTTTGATGTTCACCTACCTAAACTAGCCATGTCAACCAGCGGACAAAGCACATTTCTACTGAAATCTCTTGTTCTTTGGTTGGAATGATTGCCAGTGAAAGAACCTAGAAAATGATTCAGACAGTGGTGAGTCATGCATCTTTACACATGTGTGTATTAACTTTTTTGTATTCTGGTTTCACATCCATTAGCAGGTCAGCATTTTACCAAATATGACAAATCTTGAACTCTTGGTACTTTGCAACTAAGAGCTCTTCAAGGAACCGAGTTGTTTGCTGGTTATGCTTACCAAGTCCAAGTACTTGAACTGAATGATCAGCACAGTGTCAGAAAATGTAAACACACACACACACACACACACACACAAATACAAACACACACAGAACCTCCATATTCTCATGGCTGGAATTTTAAAATTTCGTTCACTGTTCATGGTGACCTCAGTATTTTCAAAAAGAACAGGCAAAAAAATCTGATAGAATGAGTTAAAGTAACCTTACAGGACAAATAAACTAGAAAGTGTATCTAATAATTGCCTGGGTTCAGCATTTTTCTGCGATAAATGAGTAAACTTTAAATGTATCTCTGAGATGTACTATCACAGGCATTGCCATGGGCAAGTTTTATCCAATGATGAAACAGCAAGGCCTAGTGAGATAAAGATGATAGAAGGGGTACTATCAGGTGGCAGCTGGGTAATTACAACCCTCTATTTGGGCTCTGTAGTGATGCTGCATGTGATAAGTAGAGAATAATGAAGAAAAAGGAGTAGTGATAAAGCAGGAGCTAAATGGTAGAAAATGGCCTATCATAACCCACAGCCCTCTGAGTGCCTATGGGGACTTTGAACTATCTTCTTCAGTTTTCAACCACAGAAAAAATACTCTCTCTTTCTTCTTCCTTTGCTAAATTTATGTCTGGTGGGACAAAAGGAAAAACTGAAAGGAAATCGAGGGTATGTGAAAAGAATATGACCTTTGCAAATAACTCTGAAGGTCACTGTGTAATTATTCTAAAATAAAAGTATCCTGTAATCTTCTCCGCACCCACAAAAGATGCAAGAACATTTTTTTAATGTGATTCTGAACAATTTTGTTGGGGATCATGGTTTATAAAAGGTCAACTAAAGTATTTCTAATTATAGCTTGTCAGACCCAGCCTCAGAAGCATACAAATGCCATTTGTTACTATCGAACTTTGATTAAAGCAAGAGACAAGCCTAAGACAAATGCATTACATGTAAGAAAAATGCTGCTTCCTGGACAGAAGCAGCCAGAATTGGAGTTCAGAGATTTGGAACAAAACACCCATGACAAAGTCAGAGCTGGGGAAAAGCTTAACTCCGACCCTTGGCCATATGTACCAGCCTAGCTACGGATTTTATGGTAACCATGGAGAAACATTTAGATTATTTTTAAGAGAGAAATTTAAAGCTATCCTAAGTCCTCTGATAGATTCACTCAAAAGAAGAGGGGGAAAAGAAGAAATGATGGAAATACTATTAATTCAGATCCTGAGTTGAGGAATCAATAGGATTGTCTGCCATCTTGAAAAACTGTCCCTTGACCTCAAATGCTCATGACTCAGGTATTGGCTGCGTGACCCAAAGAATCAGTTTAAAAGAAATAAGTTCAAAACATTTCTTGTTCTCTCCTCCACTCCAGTACATTCTCCACTCAGCTATCAAAATGAACTCCGTAAAACTTAGATCTGACCACATCACCTTTCTATTCAATAAACTCCAGTGGCTCCTTGTTACTCCAGGGTCAAATATAAAATCCCCCCTTTTATTGAAGAAAGAAATGTAGTTATACAAGGACAAATGACACTGACTGTTGAGAACACAAGTTTTATACAAATTGGATTTGGGGAGAAAAAGTACAAGTTACATTGTGACCAATATGAATATTTTTAATAATTGTCTTTCTAAGTCATATTCTTACAATTTAAATATATAATTTAAGCTTATCTTTTGACCAATATGATACTGTCCAAATAAAATATAAGCCAACTATTTAGGTTCCCAACTGAAAAACATCTATGCTGATCTTTATCTTAAATTATTCATTATACAACCACCACTTAGATTATCCTCTCTTGTCTCAACAATAGCAATACCCTCCTAATCGGTTTCCTTATTTCAGCTCTCACCATTCTTTACCCCTACATACAGTTGCCAAACTGATGTTTGCAAAGCACAGATTTGACCAGGGGTGGGGACTCTGGAGCCTCGAGGTCACACGTGGCTTCTAGGTCCTCAAGTTGAGTTCAAAGGGCCTCGAGGCTGCAGGTTCTGCACTCCTGGGTTTGATCATGTTTCTCCTCTATTCAAGAAACTTCTGTGGCTCCCCATGGACATTAGGATAACATAAAAATGCAACTGTTTGGCACAATCCAGCTCCAACCTATCTTTCCACACCAATCTCAAATTACTTCCTCTACAATACAGCTGAATTGAGCCTCTTTCTATTCCCTACCCATGATCTTCCATCGTCTGCCCTTGTGCTTTTGTCTGCACTGTCTTCCATGCCTGGAATACTCCCTTTCCTCACTTCTATTTCTCTGAATTCTGACCTTCCCCTGAAGCACTGCTGTGGTTCCATAGGCTACAGTAAGCCTTCTCCTCACCCCATACCATACAGTAATCATTTGGACTTTATTTTGTATATATATTGTATTTATCTATCTGCTGATTTATATTATAACCTTAAAGGCAAGACCATTTTGGTATTTGCTTTGGCAGCTAGAGGACACAGTCAATAGAGCCCTAAACTTGGAGTTAGGAATACCTTAATTCAAATACAGCCTCACACACTTATTAACTGAACAAGTCATTTAACCAGTTTGCCTGTGTTTCCCCGACTACAAAACAGGGGTCATAGTAGCACTTATCTCAACAGGGTTATTTGTTATTTGTCAGACAAGTTATTTATTATTTGTTAAACAAATTATCTGTTAAATGCTAAATTAGCACAATGCCTGGTACATGCTATTATTCAGCCATTTCAGTCACGTCTGACTCTTTGTGAACCCATCTGGAGTTTTCTTGGCAAAGATACTGGATTGGTTTGCCATTTCCTTCTCCAGTTCATTTTACAGCAGGAAACTGAGAAGTGACTTGCTCAGAGTCTCCTCACTAGTAAGCGTCTGAGGTCAAATTTGAACTCAGGTCTTCCTGACTCCAGGCCTGGAGCTTTGTCCTCTGTGCCACATCACTGCCCTCTGGTACACAGTAGAGCCTTAATAAATACTTATTCCCTTTCCCTTTGTATCCTCAGCACCTAGTAGACTATGTGGCATACTGTGTAGTTCCATAAATGTTTATTGAATTAAAAGGAATCCTTCACAATAACTAGGAAAGAACACTTGCATCTTCCAGGTGTTTAGATTCAAGATGAAAATACCCCAGAGAATAATTAGATGAACTTGAACTTTTCTGAAAGATTCAGGATAAGAGTAGCAGTGACCTGAAGCTCTGTCCGACTCTGCTTAACACCTGAGAATGAGAATTTTCTAGGTCTGTATCTTGAAAATTGCTTACCTTCTTGTTCTGTATACAGTTGGCACATATTAAGTTGAACTGAATTTAATTGGTTCTCCTTTGCTTAGCAGTCAAAATGCCATGTAAACCTGAATTTCATTACTCTACAGCTGTAGTAATTTTTGGTGTGGTTGTCTTGGCTGAATTTATTCTTACTGATGTCTAACCTGTTTGCTAACTAAATTGTTCAACTACCAACTAGTTGATAACAGGCCAATTCAGTCCAAACGCTTAATCTGTCAGTGTATGGAAACACAACTTGAGCTCCCATTTCCTCATACATTAATTGGGTATATAATGCTCTCTCACTGAGTTGTGAGGATTTATGGAAAGCAATTATAAATCCCTATGTAAATGCAAGAGTATTATATTGTAGGATTCTCATTGAAGTCATTACACTGACCTTTCTCTTGGTCTTTCAAAGCTATAGTTGGTATCAAATGTACAGTCTAAGATACTGACATTCTCACTTCATAACTCAGATTACAGTGTCTTTCCAGGATTCTTTTTTTTTTTTTTGAATAATGAGAGGCTTTCTTCCCTACCCAAATTTCAGGACATTCTCCTGGGGAAATAAACCTTCATGCATGTCATAATTATTCACCACTCCTCACTGGTCTTTTGCCAATGTTCTCTCTCTTATTAAATACAACTGTGTTTATGAAGTCGAAGACAAAAACAAGTTTTCCCAACAAGTCCGGATTCTGCCCTCAAGATACTCATGTGTGATGTTGTTAAATTTTAGTGGAAGTTACACATCTTAGAGCATAAAATTTGATCCATGTACCAGCTAATTATGTCTCACTTATTTTCTGTTATAAACTCTTTTGTTATCTCTTTCTATTCACCTGTTAGACTGAAATGTAGTTGATATTCTTATTAGCTTCTTGTATGTCCTTTGGAGAATTATGAAGCATTCACTGTTTATTTTCAAGGTCAGAATAGCCTCGTTTGGCAGAGAAGGAATCAGGAATGAGAGAGTATTATGTTGGCAGCCTGAAAAATGCCTAAATTTGACCCATTGTAATTTTGTAATGTTCACAATTTCAAGTATACTAATTTTGAGAGAGGCTTTTTGTGGGGATTGAGTTATTTTACCCCTAAAAACTGGTAGTTAGTTTTGGGGAACACAAAACCAGAGCTGTAAGTAGGAAAAAACTCATTAGAACTTTGCCCCGGGAGGAAAATTTAGAGGATACCAGCAGTCTAATCCAGAAGAGTATTTCCTCCCTCTGCCAAGTCATGTTCCCTTGACAGCAGAGGTGTAGCCTCATTCTTGAAAGGGTTCCTCCCCTCCCTAACTCCACCATTTCATCAGTTGCAGCCTCATTCTGGGTATACTTCTATAAGTATTTAGAAACCTCATGGTGGTAAGGATATCAATAACCTTCCTTCTCTGCTAAATGAAGAAGTCTAGGGGAAGCTCAAAACTCCAGAGCTACCTTGTTAAAGTAAAACCTGTTGGTCAAAAACTTCTTTTCTTTCTGCTAGCAAGGAATTCAAATATCAACTAGCCATTAATTTCCCAGGATGCCCCCTTCCCCAAGCTCCCTGATCCCTCTCCACCAATACCTGTTATTCCTTGACCCAGATAAGAATTCTGTAAAAACCCAGCCTGCTTCACTAGTTTTCTGCACCTAATTCCATCTAGGACCCCCATGGATTGCCTTGCACTCATCCTCCCTGAATGCCCCTTGGTATGGTAAATCCTTCCTCTCAATAAAGCTTGCTTGCTTAATTTTCTCCCTTTCACTGTTCATCTTGTGCTCTGTTTTGTCTTGTGGCCCTCTGCCTCCCAGTCGTGACAATTTTCTCTTTAGAAAGAACTCCTTAGAGTCAACTGTTGCCCAGGACTAATGGATTAGGACTGGATTGGGAGATCTATGCTCCTGTCAGTAGGGGCTCCCTTTTCCCTTCCTCCACTGGGATTGGACTTAGGGGGCCTTATCCTGAGCCTTTTGCCCTTCACCCTTTCCCCCTAACAAAATAAACGGAAAATAAGAGAGACTGCCATCTTTCCTTACTTTGAAATTCCAAATGCAATAAATCCCCTGGGATGTTCCTTCTCCTTCACACCCTAGGTAAACCCACCCAATCTCCAGCCCCGTCACTTGCTTCAGATGTAAAAATGTTAAGTTTCGGCTCCTTACATCATAGTATAGCACCTACTTAATTCAACCAATTCAGTGAAAACCTCAGCCACAAAAGATAACTAGTTGGGCAGATACCATACTCATAGAAAAACAATGAGTTTTATTCATTCAAGAAATTATAGACTGAATATATTTCCCATTGCATGAAAAGCTTTATCCCAAAACTGGACCCTCCATGGATAGATGCTTCAGCCAAATGAAGAACGAGAAGGAAGGGTTTGACCCCAAACGATTCTCCTCATATGACAGGTAGTCCCTATTGAATGAAAATGTTCTGTACTGGTGCAAGTGAAATTCGTGAGCTACCTCTTACATCAAGTCCAAAAGCTGATGTGATTTACCCTCCAATTCGACTAAGCTCCATCACTTCAATTGGCTTAAGTTCTTTAAGTAAGTAAGATGAAGCTACAGATCGACTTAGGCTGATAGGAGAAGTAACTCTTCCCCAAAACTTCATTGGGGCTATTGCTTCAGACTATTGCCAGTGAAAATTATAATAATAGCTGGGGATTATAATGATAACTGTAATCATCATTAATAATATTAATACTAATACTTGGTACTTACCCATTGCCTTTCATCTATAGACCTGAAAGCTCTTCTCACAAACATTAATTAAGCCTGCCAACATCCTTGGAAGGTAGATATTAAAAAAAACCATGAACTTAAGTGATGCTTGCAATCCAAAGGGCCATCAGAAAGAATGAATGGTACAAAAGGGACAAATGACAAAAGCCTGTTTTCCCACCAAATTCCTCACTCTCACTGTAAACACTGTTCACTTGATCAAATGGCTGGTGAGATTGAATACAATTACCGGGAGACTACCAGTTGATGGAGTGGATGGCAGGCAGCTATATGGGAGGCTGGAATCAGCGGTTAGCTGTGATTGCTGAAGCAGACCTCCCTTAAGTGTCCCTGATTAGGAAAGTTTCCCGTTAAGGCGGACTGCCAAGGAAATGAAACTGTTTGGCCTTGAGGACCCAAATTCAGCCCACAAATACAATCAACTTTCAATAGACCAGAAATTTGGCCCCTAAAAACAATTTTGTGCTTGAGTTTAAATGATAGGAAAAATTGGTCAGCAGGGTTTTTTCCCCAAAATATATGGGTCACACTCAGGCCAAATTGGCACATTTCTATTTTCTGAGTGAGCTCTTGGGAAACTGATAATAAAAGTCCATGGAGTTTATTGCAAATATAAGTTAAACAGGTGCTTTTGGAGATGACTGGTAAGAGAGTAGGATGACCCTGTCTGCAATAGGTTTCCAGTGGCACTGTCCCCAGATTTAGGCAGAAAAAAAAGAAAAGAATATTGGTTTAATGTTTAACTAATCAATAAATATTTATTAAGGACCTACTGTGTGCCAAGCATTGTGCTGGGCGCTGGGGATACAAACATAAAAAGACAACCCCAACTCACAAAAAAGACATCTTTTGGAAGATTTTTGCTTCTTTAAAGGAAGAGAGGGGCTCCATGGCATAATGAGTTCTCTAATCAGCTGCCAGGATGTTTTGCAATCAAGCCCTACGTCTGATTCATACTAGCAGTGACACTGGGCAAATCACTTGACCTCTCAATGTCCAAGGCCTTTTTCTAAAACTGTAAATTTAAATTACAGAGCAGTTATTATGTACTCAGCAATTGTTGAGTTGCATACTTCTAGCAAATCCGTAAATTGTCCCCAAATCCCTTTTTTTTTTTTTAGCTTTGTATTTCTGGTATGTGTCAGGTATTTTCCCTTCAGTACAAAATGTCAAAGAAGATATTTTCCACTTTTATGGTAAGATCCCATCGGCAGTCAAAGAACAGTGATGCATTATTTGGGCATGGGGAATTCAATGATGAATTTAGAAGATCATTGAGTAAATGGATAGTAATCATTCACTAGAGTCCTGAGGTCCTAAAAATGCTTAACGCTCAATCATTTTCTTTGCTTTTGTCTAGATTGCTTGGGAAAATGGGATTGAGGAGGCAACTCAGAATGGAAATAAATAGTGTATGCCAAAGGTTGATAAGCCACCATCTTGGCTAATGAAGACAGTGTCTTAGTAGGTAAAGGTGGAAGTTCATAAAGCAAGAGTGATTTCCACTCTCCAGACCCCACTGCCCAACAAACCCCACTTGATTCTTGTTCATTCTCTAAGGACTTAGAGCATTACCTGCTGGCTGCTGTCTCATTTCTCACCCCCTCCTCATTTTTCACTATTGAATTTTTTTCTGTCTACACAGTCTTCAATCTAGAAATTGGACTGGTGTAGGCCATGCTTAGATGATAACTCCACCAGCAGGCTCCTACAGGACTATTTTATTTTCAAGGTCATTCCTAATTTATTTTTAGGAATTTAGATAAAAGTGATTTTTATTAGTAATACAATCACTAGCTGGCTCAATCTAGATGCATTTTCTACAAAAATAACTGAAATTACTTTCAAAAAGCAGGTCATAGAAGTCAGTCCACATCAGAGAGACAGAGAAAAATTGTGATTTAGGTAGTCTTTCTTTGGTAAACCCCAGTTTCAGTTCCATTATCATCTTTTAAGTTCTCCTTGGAGGCCTCTCTTTCCCTTCTTCCAGGTGTATGATATAATTGAGATGATGCTTGGCAAATTATATGCAAAGCATCTTTTAATCAGTCCACCTGTAGATAATATAGCACATAGTAGGTGCAAATCCTTGTTGATTGATTGCCCTCCTGCCCTAAGTACCTTGTATTTATTTTGTGTTTGTTATTATATAATTGTACAAGGGGTCTCAAAAGTCTGAAGTTTCAATAGCTTAAAATTGCACTAAGACTTTTTGGATACCCTATGTTGGTACATGTTTTTTCCTCCAATAGAATGTAAACTCAAGAGCATACAGATGGTTTGAGTTGTCATATTTGTATCTCTAGTGCCAAACATAATGTCAGATATATAGGAGGCATTTAATAAATTCCTACTAATTTCCTGATTATCAAAACCTATATTCAGAAAAGGATCTGAATATTGAATTCAAAGCCAAATGATGAAAGTTCAAATACAGACTCCATGACTTAATACCAGGGTGATCTTGTTCGAGTCTTAGTCTTTCTGGGCTCCAGTTTCCTCATCTATAAAATGAGGGGAGAGCGTTGGACTGGTCAAGTCCCCTGAAACTCAAACTCTTGGAATCAATAATTTACACTATGGAATGAATTTAAGTCAATGTATTGTCTCCCCTGGGGTAATTACATCTTGTTTTGTAGAATAAAAGGCTTTGCAAACTACAAAAGAAATTTGGAGCATATGAACCAGTGAGGCCAGAAGACACCTCTTGTACCCCTGAAATCATACTACAAAGGTATCCATCCATCCAGTTGCTTGAGACAAGGTTAAATGCCAATCCCTGAAAAGTCATGGTTGTTTCTTGTTTTCAAAAGGCAATTAAAAATAACAAACTTAGTGGCGGGTTGTTAGAATACTGCTTTGTACTTATATAGTGCCCTTACTTAGTATATATAAGGCCTTTCATCTGATGAGCTCAAAGCATTTAACGAGCATTAACTCATTAATCCCTGTGAGGAAGGCAGCAAGCAGTCATCATCCTTATTTTACAACTGAGGAAATTGAGGCATAGGGCAATTAAATGGTTTGCTCAAGGTCACCAATCAAATAAGCTGCTGCATGGACAAGCAGTGACTACCTGTGTATCTAAAAGAGTACCCTCTGCAACATGGAGCTCACTCTTAGCCTCATTTCTTCCTGTCATACTGTTTCACAGTTAAAGAAAGTTGATCCAGGGGAAAGAGGGCTGAATTCGGAGTCTGAGATCCTGGGTTCAAATACCAGCTCTGCTCATTTATTCTCTGTGTGATCTTGGGCAAATTACTTCACTTTTCTGAGCCTCAATTTTCTCATCTGTAAAATAAAAGGATTGAACTTTGAAGAGCTCTCAGATTCCCTTCTAGTTCTAGAGCTCATCAACCAATCAAAGCATTTATTAAGCACTTACTATACGCTAGCCATTATATTATGTGAAAAAGCAAAACAAAGACAGTTCTTACCAACAGGGAGCTTGTATTCTAATGGGGAAGACAATATATAAGAATCAGAGCATACAAAATAGATGCAGTGTAAATGGAAGGTACTCTTAGAAGGGTACAAGAAGAGGTAGGAAAACCGAAAAAGGGAGGAGTAGTACTTGAGCAAAAATCTTTTTTATTAATGGGTTTTTTGGGGAGGTAATCAGGGGCCTGTGACTTACCCAGAGTAACATAGCTAATAAGTATCTGATTCCAGATTTCAGCTCAGGTCCTCCTGACTCCAGGGCTGGAGCTCCATCAATTGTGCCACCTAGCTGCCCCTGAGCTAAGTCTTTAAGGAAACCAGAGATTCTAAGAATCAGAGGTTGAGAGGAACAGAAGTTTAGGCATGAGGAATAGCCATCAAAAAGGCATGAATGGGAGACACAATGTCATCTGTGAGTAGTAGCAAGTGTAGTGCGGTATAGGTGGACCGAAGAGTATATGGAGGAGAGGAGAAGATAAGAACACAAAGTGTGTCCAGGTTGTGATCAGCTTTAAATGCCAAAGAACTGGATATTTAATCCTGGAAGTGAAAGGCAGTCACTGGAACTTATTTGGTTCAGGGCAGGGGCTGACATGGTCAGACCTCTGTGCTTTAGGAAAATAACTTTGGTAGCTGAGTAAGGGACAGGTTGCAATTAGGAGAGACCTGAGGTAGGGAGACAGAGGATCAGGACCTGAAACACAATGGTAGTTGGGTTAGAAGAGATGTACAAGAGATACTGCAGAGAAAGGACCACTACTAGTAATGTATTGGATATGTGGGGTGAGGGAAAGAAAGGCATGGAGTTTGGATATTGAGGTTTCAAACCTATGTCACTCAAAGATTGATGGTGCCCTCAAAAATAATAACAGTTCAGGAGAGGGGGATGGTTTGGAGTTGGGGAAGAAATAGAATGCATTTTAATATGAACATGTTGAGTTTAAGGTCCCTATGTTACATCTAATTCAAAATATCCAATAGGCAGTTGGTGATGTGGAACTGGAGCTTGGGAAAGAAGATGTACTAACCAGCTCTGGTAATCATATGCATAGGGGTGATAATTGAACCCATAAAAGCTGATGAAATCACCATGGGAGAAAACAGAGAGGAGAGAAGAGTACCCCAAAACAGACCTTGGAGCCCACAGTTAGTGTGCATGACATGAAAAGCCAGCTAAAGAGGCAGAAGGAACAATCAGACAAAGAAAGGAAGACAACCATAAAAGAGCAAATTCACAAAAATCCAGAGGATCCAGGAGGACATAGTGGTCCATGGTGTCACATGTTTCAGAGACATCGAGAAGAATGAGATTGAGAAAAGGTCATTGAAACTGGCGATTAAGAGATCATTGATAACTTTGGAAAGTGCAGTTTCCAATGAGATCAGAAACTAGACTGAGGGGGATTTAGAAGAGAGAGAGGAGCGGAGGGAGAGGCATCTAGTGCAAATGACTTTTTCAAGGAGTTTAACCAAAAAGAGGATAGAGATAGAACGATAGCTGGTGGTATTGGTAGGGTCTAGTGAGAACCATTGGTTTTAAGGATAGAGGAAGCACAGGCAAGTGTGTAGGCAGTAAACAAGGAGTCAGTAGATAGGGAGAGACTGAAGATGAGAATGAAGGTGACAGTTGGGGCAATCCGATAAAAAGACAGAGGGGTAGGATCAAGAGTATACATAGAGGGGTTGAGCTAAAGGTGTGTTTTTCTTCGTATAGTAAGAACAGTTTTCCTTAAAATAATGGAAAACTAAAATTAAAAAAATATCATATATTTAGAACTACATGTTAACTTCAGAAAAAAGATTAATAAGACAATGAAGTCCGTTGGTCACGTAGGATCACCTAGAGATAACACATGGACTTTTAGAGTCTTACACTGGCACCCATGAAATACAAAATGACCTGGATCAAGTGCAGCCCCTAAGCAGGTAGTGCTTTAGCTAAGCAAGGTATCTAGAAGCATCTATAAGCCTCAAGTAGGGACTTTGGAGAGGTGGGGCTAGTCCCAACCTTTGCTCTTCATTTCTGTCATTGAGGTCAAAATTGTTGCCATATTACATTTTTTTTTTTTACATTTTTGCCCCATTTACTTAAATTTCCTTATTCCCTGACAGGTATGTATGATCCAGTGATTCTGGTTTCCTTCCTGTGTCTCCAACAAGACATTCTATCTGTAGGCCCTGAGCATTGTGTCTGGCTGTCCTTCATGACTGGAATGTTCTCCCTCCTCATCTCCATTTACTAACTTCCCTGGCTTCTTTTAAGCCTCAATGAAAATTTCATCTTCTACAAGAATTTTTTCCCAGACTCTAATTCTAGTGTCTTTCCTCTCTTAATTTTTTCCCATTTATTCTGTATATAGCTTGTTTGTACACATTTGTTTGTCTTTCCTATTAGATTGTGAGCTCCTTGTAGGCAGGGACTGTCTTTTATAGCTTTTTTAGAGCTTAGCACAGTATTTGGCACATAATCAAAGCTTAATAAATACATATGAATTGATTGACTTAACCCAACTCAAGTACAATCCTCCTCCATGAAACTTCCTTCCCTGACATCTGACTCTCTACATCCCAGGTGAAAGTGACTACCTCCTCTGCAAATTTCTTATAGCACTTTGTGAGGATATCTCCTTGTCCCTGACCTCACTCTTCCATGTACACAGTATTTATTTACACTTATCTTTCTCCAATCAGAATGTAAGCTCCCTGAAAGCAAAAGTTTTTGTCTTACCTGTCTGCATAGCCCAGCGCCTAGCACAGAGTGCCTTATATAGGAGTACCTAATAAATATCTCTTGAATATATAATCTCTTAACCCCATGCTGCTATCTGTATAGTTTTTGATATTTAGAAGTTTAAAATAAGAAAGTGTCTTTTTCTCTGAAGTAATAACAATAACATTTCTAGTTCAATTCATCCGTGTAATTAACTTGATCAATAGAATCTATATTGTTACTATAATTATTGCTGCCATTTATATAGAGACTTAAAGATCGCAAGGTTCTTTACACATATTCTCATTTGTTCCCTGCAAAAATCTTACGAGACAGTGGATACCATTATTTCCAATTTGCCATTGAGGAAACTAAAGCTGTCAGAGTCATTTGCCCAGGGTCACACAACTAATAAGTGTTTGAGGCAGGATTCAAACTCAAGTGCCCTCCTGACTATCCATCGTGCCATCTCGCTGCTCCTTTTTATGAGTTTGTACAAGTTTTATCTGGATTTATTAAGAAAAAATAACTATAATAATGATTTCTTTAAAGTTTCATGACAACTACCTTCATCATTTTGGCTCAAATATGGAGAAATCACTAATTTACGAGTGAACAATGTTGTTTGGGTGACATAGAAAATGTTCCTACTAATTTTGTCTCATGAAGTTACAAAAATGTAAACTTATACTCTTCAAATTAAAGGAGAACTCAGTTCTTTACGACAAATAAAAACATCTTTATTCAGTAACATGTTCCCAAAGGAAGGATTTGATTTTTGGTTGGCTTTTTTTATTTCATTTTTTGCTTTTTTACATATGGACAAGAATAATGTTAACTAGGTGGGAGCTAGGTGGCCAAGTGGAGTGTCTGACCTGGAATTTGAACACTCATCTTTTTTCATGAATTCAAACCTGGCCTGAGACACTTATTTGCTGTATAACCCTGGGCAAATCATTAACTTTGCTTGCCTTAGCTTCCTCACCTGCAAAATGAACTAAAGGAGGAAATGGCAAACCATTACCAGTATCTTTGCCAAGCAAACCTCAACTGGGATCATGAAGAGTTGGACATGACTGAAAACAATCGAATAACATAAAAATCTTAAGTAGTTAACTGAACCACTTTCTTCACAATGCAAAGAGTAAGTGCTTTTTTTCATCATTTTTTACATCTAAAATGCCCAGGAAGAAAATATTATATGCCCCCAAAATGTCAAGTCTAAAGAACAATTATCTAAAAACAATTAAACAAATTATGTGACCCTTCCTTTCTCTTTGCCCTCCAAAATATGCAACTTTCAGGATGGGAAACCAAATACATGAAACTAAAAAAGCTGAAAAGCAGAGAATCAGGCAAAAAAGATGTATACATCCAACTGCTCTTTCCTGCAATATTCATTATAGTTGGAGAAATTTTCAAAATTTCACGATTTGAAAAGTTAAATTAGAATTTTTGGCAGGCTCATATTATGATAGATTTAGAGTGGAACCAGACATTGTCTCATATTATTAGAGTCAGAGATTATTCCCCTCATTTTACAGATGATATATAAAATTCATCAGTGAATTCAGCATCCTTCTGACCTTGTCTTATCATTTGAAAGCAAATTCAGAAATCAGTCCTGATTTTAGAAAGAACTAAATTTTCCAGGGAGTTGGTTGCTTAAATAGATGTAGAGATTGGGGAGATATGTTTCCTAAGATTTCAAATTCAGTAGGACATACAGAAGTGGCCTGGGGGGGCAGAGGGAAGGGAGGAGGGAAGTGCCTGGAGAGAAAAGTTCTGCTTGGTGTAGCAAATTATCCTGTGAAAGGAAGAATTTCTGCTCAGAGGAAAGGCTCAGGCTTCAAAGAAGGAGACAAGATTCTAACATCACAGGAGTTGAGACACTCAACCCATAAGAATGCTTGGAAACCAAAAACAAGCAAAAAAACAAAAAAAAAACAGGCCCCATTCCACAAAAAGGACTCAAATTTGAGCTGCTATGATGAACAGAAATAGCTAATCTTGCCTAGTTTCTCTCTCTCTCTTTTTCTGAACAGCAAATTCTTTTAGCTAAATTATCTGGAAGAGGTCTCCACATTCCATGTTGCTGTCCTTTCTAATTGCTGCCATAGTTACTCTTTTATTTTACCCTTCATTTAAAATGTTCTCATTAATCTTATTTTTCTATGAATTGTCTGACCTACAGGTAGAATATGTGAGTAAAAATAAAATTTTCCTTCCTTCCCTCTCTCCTTCCCTTCCCTTCCTCCCTTCCTCCCTTCCCTTCCTTCCTTCCTTCCTTCCTTCCTTCCTTCCTTCCTTCCTTCCTTCCTTCCTTCCTTCCTTCCTTCCTTCCCTCCTTCCTTCCTTTTTTCCTTCCTTCCTCTCTCTGTCTCTGTGTCTGTTTCTGTCTTTCTCCCTCTCTGTGTCTCTCCCTCTCTCTCTCTTTCTCATTCTTTCCCACAAAACTCAAGAGTTATCACCTGCCGTAGTAGACAGCACATACCAAGTTTTATTGGATCTCTACCTTTTACATCTAATTCAAGTTGAAAGCCTCAGCTCCAATGCACTCTAGGCATAAATTACTATTAAAATTCTTTATTGAAGAGCAACAGCAACCAAATTATACAATACAAAATCTTACTATTGCACATAATAAAAATACTCTACAATTAAGCCATTTACCTTAGAAGTCCATGAGCTTTATGACCAAATAATTAAAATTAGAAACTTTATAAGGCATATCTCAATCTGAGCAAAAAGCTTGATTGACCTTTCCTTGGTGGCTCATGCACTTGTGGAAAACTTTTTATTCAATCATCCTTCCTTACATTGTTTCATCCGAAGTGAGATAATAACAACGCCAGCTTTAAGTAGTCTCTTTGTGTAGTCTCTTACATACAGTCTCTTAATTTGTAAGATACTTTGCAGACATCATCTCATTTGGTCCTTGCAAAAACCCTATAGGGTAAGCGCTACTGGTGTTATCATGCCCATTTTACAAATGAGGAGACTGAGGCTAGGAGAGGTTAAGTGGCTTCTCCAGAGTCACACAACTATCACTAGTTGTAGGTGGGATTCAAACTCAGATCTCACTGAGCTGAGATTCCTAACTTTACACATTTCAGAACACTGATCATTAATTGATTTGTTCAGTCATTTCAGTTATGTCTGACCCTTCATAATCCCATTTGGGGTTTTCTTGGTAAAGATACTGGAGTGGTTTGCCATTTCTTTCTCCAGCTCATTTTACAGATGAGGAAACAAAAGCAAACAAGGTTAAATGACTTGCCCAGAGTCACTCAGATAGTAAGTGCTTGAGGCTGAATTTGAACTCAGGTCTTTCTGACCCCAGACCTGGCACTCTACCCATTGCATCACCTACTTGCCCATTGATCATCTAATTACTTTTAAAATTATTTGTAAATGCTACCTCCAACTTGAATCCTCATCAGAGACTGAGAAGTGGAAGGCATATCCAAGGACATCTAATAAAAACTTCTCATTTACTAAAAGAGGAAACTGAGGCTCAGGGAAGTTAAGTGGCTTTTCCAGAGTCACATGAGTAGTGAACATCAGAGGAAAGATTTGCATCTGGGTCCTTTAACTCCATAGCTAGAGTCCATTCCACTTCTCCCATAGGGATCAACTCAGCAATACTCAGGATAACTGGTCATACAGAAGTGGAATTTTGTTGGTGATATATAAAGACGCTGATGATTTGGGGGGGGGTTACTTTATATCCTGCTACTTTGCTAAAATTGTTCATTGTTTTGTCTAACTTTTTAATTGAATTAAATTAAATTAATTACATTGAATTGAATTGAATAAATTAAGAGAATTGAATTGAATTCTCTAGAATTTTCCAAGTATATCTTCACATTGTCTGCAAAGAGAGAAGGTGTTAGGGGGGTGGAGCCAAGATGGCGGAGTAGAAGGACGCACGTTTACGAGCTCCAAAACCAAAGCCCATAGAATTAATGTAAAAAGAGTCCCCCATAGCTTCTGGGTGAATACAAGGTGTGCAGAAGCAGAGTGGAAGAGATTTCCGTTCCGGGGAGCCCTGAAGACCCGTCCCCAGGGTCCGGCGCGCCCTGGAAAGTAAACCCGACCCCCAGAGAAGCTGATCCGAGCAGGCTTCAGAGACGGAAGCTCCAGCAACCGGGAAAGTCCCTCCGCCCACAGAAGCTACAGGTCAGTGAGAAAGAAAGCCGGGCTGAAGGAGAGGGGAAGCGGGACGTCTCCGTGACTCGGGCCCCATCGGGAGGAAGCGGCGGTGGCGGGGACGGGGGCAGGAAGCGGCGGAGGCAGAGGTGTGGGTGGCGGCTGAGGCGGCAGCGGCCCAAGACTCAGGAATTCCCCAGCAGCAGGCAGGATCTTCATTACGGAAGATTCCCGCATAAAACCTGACGGAGCTGAGCCTGGGAGACGGCCCTGCCCCCCAGCCCGCTCTGTTACTGAAGGCTTCTGCTTAAAGCCCCCAAGGGACCGGGATTTGGGAGGCGGGCCCCCCACCCGTTCCATTCCTGAAAGTCTCTGCATAAAGCCCCTGGGGGATCAGTCTCGGAGGCAGCCCTGGCCCCACCCCAGCACCTGAACTAAAGCTCACTGATTGACAGCCGGCAGGAGGAAAGCCCATTTAAATCTCAGAGGCCAAGCACTAGCTGGGCGGATCCAGGCGGGGGTGGAAAGGAATCTCAGAAGTCAAGTAACTGGCTGGGAAAATGCCTAGAAAAGGGAAGAAAAATAAGACTTTAGAGAGTTTTTTCCAACAAATGCAAATGATCCCGACCTTCGGATCTGACGAAGATGAGGACGTATCCTTGCCATCAGGGAAAGACGTGGAGGGCGGGGCCTCAGTACCCCAGACACCCCAGGGGGGTGGTGGGTGGGCTCAGGCCCTGGAAGAGCTCAAAAAGGATTTTGAAAAGCAAGTTAGACAGGTGGAGGAAAAACTGGGAAGAGAAATGTCAGAGATGCAACAAAAGTATGAAAAACAGGTCAATACCTTGGTAAAGGAGACCCAAAAAAATGCTGAGGAAATTAACACCTTGAAAAAAAGAGAGAAGGTGTTATTACCTCATTGCCCATTCTGATTCTCTTAATTTCTTTTTCTTATCATTGTTTTTTCAATCATTTTTAATATAATATTGAATAAGATGGGTAATAATAGGCATCCGTGTTTCACTTCTGATCTCCCTGAGAAGGCTCTTAGTTTATTGTCAGTACAAATAATGCTTGCTAATGGTTTTAGGTAGATGCTTCTTATCATTTTAAAGAAAAATCCATTTATATCATTAACAAAATGCTGTAAGAAGAAATAATAAAAGATACCGTATTTATAATAACTATAGAGTGTATAAAATACCTGGGAGTATATCTACCAAAACAAACCTAGGAACTATATGAACATAATTATCAGACACTTTTTATACAAAGTCAGACTTAGAAAACTGAAAAAATATTCATTGTACATGAGTAGGTAGAGCCAATATAATAAAAATGATGATTCTACTTAAACTAACCTATTTATTCAATGTCATCCCAATTAAACTACCAAAAAAATATTTTATTGAGCTAGGAAAAAATAGAAAAATTCATTTGGAAAAACAAAAGGTCAAGAATACAAAAGGAATTAGTGAAAAAAATGTAAAGAAGGTTTAGCAGTACCAGATCTTAAATTGTATTACAAGGCAGTAATTATCAAAAGTACCTGGTATTGACTAAGAATAGAAAGGTAGATTAATGGAACACAGTAGATATACAATACACATTAATAAATGATTATAGTAACCTTGTGTTTGACAAATGTAAAGATTTAAGCTTTGAGGAAAAGAATATATTATTTGGTGGGCAGCTAGGTGGTGCAGTGGATAGAACATCAGTGCAGGAGTCCGGAGGACCTGAGTTCGAATCTCACCTCAGACACTTGACACTCACTAAGTGATAAGATGGCCTTATCGGAGATGAAGGATCTCAGAAACCACTTCAAAGAAATGCTAATCAATAGCATTAATACAGTCATGCACAGAGTGGTGGTATGGAAGAAAGCTAGGACAATCTAAAGCTGTGTGACCTTGGGAAAGTCACTTAATCCCAATTGCCTCATCCTCGGTCTTCTCCAGTCATCCTAATGAATATCTGGTCATTGGATTCAGATGGCTCTGGAGGAGAAGTGAGGCTGGTGACCTGCACAGCCCTCACTCACTCTAAACAAAGCCAAGGCAAAGTCATGTCATCATTTCTCTGATGGCATGATCTTCTTTGGCAATGAGGGATGAACACACATATACACACATATTATATGGTAAAAAGAATTATTGCGGAAACTGGAAAACAATCTAGCAGAAATTGTGTATAGATCAGTATCTTACACCAATTACTAAGGTAAGGTCAAAATGGACATATAAACTAGATATGAATGGAGATATCTTAAGAAAATTAGAAGAATGGGGAACATATTACCTATCAGATTTATGGAAAAGAGAACTTATGAGTAAATAAGAGAGAATTAAGATATATAAAATGGATAATTTTGATTACATCAATTAAAAGGTTTTATATAAATAAAACTAATATAACCAAAATTAGAAGGAAAGCAGAAAATTTTTTTGCGGGGGGGGACTTTGTAGATGGTTTCTTGGATATCTCAAACATACAGAGAACTCTGTTAAATTTATAAGAATATGAGTCATTCCCTAATTGATAAATGGTCAAAGGATATGAACAAACAGTTTTCAGACAAAGAACTCAAAACTATCTATAGCCATACATAAAGATGCTTTAAATCATTATTGATAAAGAAATTTAAATTAAAACAACTTTGAGATATCATCTCACACCTGTCAGATTGACTAAAATGATAGGAGGAAATGACAAATGTTGGAAGATATGTGGAAAAATTGGGACATCGATATACTGTTGGTGGAACTGTGAACTAATCCAACCATTCTGGAGAGCAATCTGGAATTGTGCCCCAAGAATTACAAAACTCTATGCCCTTTGACCTAGCAATACCATTATTAGGTCTATTTCCCAAGGTAATCAGATGAAAAGAAAAAGAACCTATATGTCCTAAAATATTTGTAGCAGTTCTCTTTGTGCTGACAAAGAATTAGAAATTGAGGTGATGCTCACCAATTGTGTAATGGTTAAAAAAGTTGTGGTATGTGATTGCGATGAAATTCTACTGTGCTGTAAGAAAGGATGAGTAAACTGATTTTAGAAAACCATGGAAAGATTTGCATGAAACAAGAAAAAGTGAAATCAGTAGAAGCAAGAGAACATTGTATACAGTAATAGCAATATTGTTCAAAGAATTATTGTGAACAATCACATTATTCTGAGTACTATAAATATTCAAATCAACTATAAAGGACCTATGAAGGAAGATGCTATAGACTGCCAGAGAAAGAACTAACAAAACAGAAGTATGTATAGCAAGGTTTTACATGTATTTATAAACCTGCACCAAGAAGTGGCCTTCTCTAGTGAAGGGTGAGGAGGGAGGAAAATAGTTTGGAACTTAAAATATAACAAAAAATAAAGAAAGAAAAACATAAAATCAACCTCCCCCCATCCAAAAAAGAAGAGGACTTTCTCTTCAAACATTTTTCCCCACTTCTATAATACCATGCTGGCTCTGAAATCTTAGGATAGTTATCACCTGGATGCCTAGGTCTACTGATGCAATCAGCTCCCTGGACCATCTTCTCTTATTACTCCATACTGTCTCACTTGGTGAACTCATCAGCTCTCAAGAGTTCCAGTACCATCTCTTTGTGAATGATTTTCATAGGTATCTATTCAGCCCTAGTTTCTCCTGGTTTTTAATCTTGAATTACCTTTAGACCATCTCTAACTGAATATTCCATGGGGATCTCAAACTCAACATGTCCAAGCAGAAATTGCTATCTGGTCCCCAACCCTCATCCCTTTTCAAAACATCCCTATTTCTGTTGAGGGCAACACCATCGTCTCATCTTGAAAACTTCACACCCTCCCTTACTCTACACAACCAATCTATCATTAAATCTTATCACTTCTTCACTCCATCTTTGTAAAGATCCTCTCCTCTCCACTTGTTCAGTCACAGCCCTACTAGTTTAAGCCCTCATCATCTCTTATCTGGATTACTACAAATAGCCATCCAAATGGTCTTCCTGCCTCAAGCCTCTCCCTACTCTAATTCATCATCTACTCAGCTACCAAGGTGATTTTTCTTAAAGTGTAAGTCTGACAGATAGCCAGACCTGAAGTCAGGAAGACATCTTCCTAAGTTCAAATCTAGCCTCAGCCACTTACTAGCTGTGTGACCCTGGCCAAATCACTTAACCTTATTTGCCTCAGTTTCCTCATATATAAAATGAGCTAGAGAAGAAAATGGCAAACCACTTCAGTATCTTTACCAAGAAAACCCAAAATGGGGTCATGGAGAGTTGGACATGACCGTAATGACCAAACAACAAAAAGTCTGACCATGTCATCCCTCCGCTCAGTGAGCTTAAATATAAACTTCCTTTGTTTGGCATTTAAAGCTCTTCGTATCCTGGCCCCTCACACTTTTCTACTATCAACAAACACATGATATGGCTGCACTGTCCTATTTGTAGCACTTCCTAAGTTCAGACTCCACATCCCACCCCTGTGTCTTTGCACTGGCTGCCTCCTCCTGCTTGGAAGGTTCCCTCACCTCTACCTCTAGGTTTTCTTAGATTCTTTGAAGCCTAACTCAAGCCCTGCCTTCTGCAGTAGGCTTTTCTCATGTATCCCCCCAGCCTCTAATGCCTTCTCATCTCAGATTATCTTTTTAATATACTCTGTCTATATCTTTGTGTATCTAATTATTTACCCATTGTCACTTGTATTGGAATGTATGTTCCTTGAGGGCAGAGACTATTTTTGCCTTTGCTTTGTAACCACAGTGCTTAACAATATACCTGGCACATATTAGGAACTTAATAAATGTTTGTTGACTACCTCCCTGATTCACAAACCTAATCTGTCAGCAATTCTCCAACAGGCAGCAAAATCACTAACCCACACAAATGGTGTCCAGTTATCACGTGGCAGTTCTCCACTGATTCCTTCCTGGGAGTCATGGGAGTCAGTTGATCACCTGAAGCTATTTCCAAGACTCTCTTCTAGTCACCTATGAAGATCACAAGCCTTCCATGATTTAGTAGGTAGTATGGCAGAAAAATTCTTTACCCTGGGGCCAACTTGGCGATAAGTCTCTCCCATTTTAGCTAAACTGGTGCTCAGACTACGGACATATAGTGTGGTATACTGGTAAATATTTAACAACCAGTTTGGGGATGTGTGTGTGTGTGTGAGTGTGAGTGTGTGTGTGTGTGTATGAGTGAGTGTGAGTGTGTGTGTATGTGTGTGAGTGTATGAGTGAGTGTGTGTGTGTGAGTGTGAGTGTGTGTGAGTGAGTGTGTGTATGAGTGTGTGTGTGTGAGTGTGTGTGAATGTGAGTGTGTGTGTATGTATGAGTGTGTGTGTGTGTGAGTGTGTGTGAGAGTATGTGTGTGTGTGTGAGTATGTGTGTGTGTGAGTATGTGTGTGTGTGTGACTATACGCAGTACATATATTTCAGTTAACCTGCACCATTAATATTTTTCTCCATCACTTTCTTTACTCTAGAGAATCAGCAAACAGCCGAGCCTCACTTAGTAGCATTTGACGATTTCTGGGATATAAATGCTCACCATTGCGGCATTTGAAAAGTTTGAGAGGCATGGTTTTGAGGTAATTTAATCATTTTATTAATAAGACTACCATATTTATTAATAAAAGAGGTCAATGGCACTCTCAAATGCCAAGGACCCCTCATGGTGGTGAGCACACAGTTTATATGCTCTTGGAAGAGTGAGCGTTCTTACGGGTGGCAATCAATTCTGATTGGTTAACAAATAATGAAAAAATGAGTATTGAAATGAGGGGTGAGTTATGTTCCAATGATGTGTTGAGGGTGGGTGACTTAAGATCTACCCAAGTCTTGGTCAAAGAGATTTCTTACTGTGCATATCAAGAAGGGAATCCCATCTACTCCAGAACCGTGTGGCCAAACACAATGAACAGGAACTCACCGATTCTCTTAGCCTGGTTGGGTAAGTCTTTGTCCAAGATTTCCCGCACTGTTGATTTCTAAATAAAGTGGTAGAAAAAGGGGAAAGCCTTGGTTCTGATTCAGAGTAGTTATTGATATGAGAGAAATCACCACGAATATCTAACTATTTTTATACCTGACCATACTGGAAATCTTTCCCATGGGATGATAAGCAAGTTAAAAGTTGACACCTTCATTCATATTGCAAAATTTTCCTAAGTAAAATCTCCACAATTTTTCCTTACAGGCACACAGAAGCAGTATTCAGATACCCAATGAATTAAAGTAAATAATGAGAAACGGAAAGGGTGGGCTCCTGGAAGTCATGAGAACCATTTCTAAAACTAGTTTTACCATTGGCTCAGTGGTACTTTCAAAGCCTGTTTTTCTCCCCTTAAGAGGAATAAATAATCACACCAGATATAATCAGTAGATAGTCTACTCTGCCCAGTTAGTTTAATCTCTTTTGTCAGTCTTGGACAGAGCTCCGATTTGGAAATATACAGAGAACAGTGCAGATTTGAAAGGAGGATCAGGCTCTTCAGTTACAGAATCTTTAATAAATAGATAAGAATGATTTGTAATTAGCACATTCATTGTGTTTATGCAAGGGCTGCAGCTAAAGCGATTTTATAAGCACTTGAGAACTGTACTTGACCTTCACTTTTAGCATTTCCCTTGTTTACACAATGAATTTGCTTAGCAAACTCCTTTTCCCCTTGATTGTACTTTCCTATATAGATAACAAATGTCATCCCTGAACATCCAAATTATCCTACAGTTATGAAGTGATGACATCTTAATTGAGGAAGTCTTACAGTTACACAGAAATAGGTATTTATGATATTATCAAGTATGTCAACTTTATTACTGCAAGAAAAAATTTTTTTGTGAGGTCAGAATTTCATTTTATTAGTTTCTACATATAAAACTGATCTAAAAATATTCCAAATTTTTCTATTATTGGGTAAATAAATGGGTTCATTTATAAATATGTATTTTTCCTAATTCATCACAATAATTACAGCTATCATTCATATGGTTTTAAGATTTGCAAAGCACTTTAGATATTTTATCTCACTTAATTCTCACAAGAACTTTGAAAGGTTATTGACCCATTTTTCAGATGAAGACACTGAAGTTCAGTCATTTGCCCCGGGTCACATAGCTAGTGAGTGTTTAAGGAAGATTTAAATTCAGTTCTTCCTCAATCCTGGTCCAGAGCTTTATACACTCTATTGCTATGCTGTCTCAGCACAGCAAAAGATTTTTTTTATAACTATAGGACTTTGAGGTCTCTCTGTATGAGTTTAATATATATTTTTATTATATTAATAGCTGACATTTGTATAGCACTTCAGAGTTTACAAAATTTGTATACATCGGTTCTCACAAGAGTTTTAGGAGGTAGATTATTATCCCCATTTTACAGATGAGGAAATAGGTTCATAGGGATTATGTGCTATTTTGTATAGTCAGTAACTGTGAAATAAGGAATTTGAACCCAGAATTCTTTCACCTTGCCACTTTATAAAATACACAGCCATTGAAAATATGAATGCTTTGCCCACTAGCATTTTGTTTCCCTGAGAGTTTCTCTAGAGTTTTACAAGCCCCCTTCCCCTTTTAAGAACCCTGTGAATGACTTGGCTATGTGGGGTATATTTCTTCTTCATTGATAGTTAAAGTTACCTTTGGTTTATATGAGGAGAATACCTTGTTTGAAAATATGTAGAAAACCTATTGCAAGATAAATGAAACTGCTTGAGTCCTTTCTGTCCAAACAGAATTATTCTCATTGCTTCAACCACCTGAATTATTTCTGTCCAAACCGTCTGCTCCATGTTTTACATCCTTTTCCTCAATATTAAAAATGGGCAGCTAATTCTAATGGGCAGCAACTGACTCCTCAATAATATTCCTTGATGGGATCCAAAATACTCACCCTAAATTTTGCAAGCCTTCTGCTAGGTACAAAATGGGGTTCTAATGAGGGGATTATTTTTTTCCAGAGTTATGAATCCTTTGAAATTGGTATCTGTCCAATTATGTGTGGGGGATTCTTTCCTTTCCTAATTAAATGGTCTGTATTGTCTCTATCATTCAACTGGTTTCTCAGAAACTGTGGGAGGCTTGCCACATAAAACAATTTGAGAGGGCAGAAATTATGTTCTCTCACACCACATGCCTTCATTTCTTAAGATGTCTGCCCTGTTCAGGAATACCTACTCCTCCCAAATAAAATGAGAAAACAACTTCTCCAAATTTTGATGTCTTCATATTTAACTATTAAAACAACAGCTACATAAAATAAAAATCCTTGGCATAATCATCATTTTCACAAAACTAATTCCCTCAAATAGGTATGTTCTAATGGTCCAATAAAACCTGCCTTGTCGTGCCTTAATGCTGTATTACCACCATTTAGCACTGGCTATAATGGGTAATCACTACTCAGGAGAAAGTGGGAAGCAAGTGGGGAGGCTTTGAATAATGATACTTTATACTTTGCATTTCTATGGGGCCTTTCATCTGGGGATCTCAAAGCACTTTGCAAACATTAATTAATACTCATGACACCCCTGTGAGGTAGGCAAGTATTATTATCCCCATTTTTCAGATGAGGAAACTGAGAGGTTAAATTAGGTAACACCCAGTGAGTCAGGAGCAGAGCACAGAGTTCCTAATTTTCAACCCTATGATCACAGAGGCAGCACTCTATTATGAGGGGCTACTATGAGGTGGCTAAAATAAATCAGTAGAGGCTTTTTTTTCCAATTTAAAGTGAAACCATAAATTGCAAGTATGATCGCAATTAGTCCGTTTGATTTTAACAAATGAGAGATTTTCTTATGGTTCTGCAATTTACAAATATACTTTTAAATAGAGTTTCTTGAGTCTGTGAGCCTAAAATAAAGATCATTTCACCACTAGAGGCTTAATTATGTAAATTTGTGTTAAATGGTTTTATAAATTGGCCAAGAAGTATTTATTTGCCACCTGATGAGCCAGTTTCTCCCAGCATATAAACTATTCCCTGGGAGGGAGTCACAATTGCTTCTAAGAGCTGCATTAACTCTTCCAAGCCACTAGGGCACCATTTATCTGATGGAAGATACAATTTACTGCATGATGCTCTAGTGGCCTATTGGTCTCTAAGTACTTTATTTAGAATCTTTGTACAAGAGCAATTGTATTGAAAGAAAACTGGAAAAGAATGAAATAAGACTGGTGATGGCTGGAAAACAAGTAGGGCTACTGAATAAGACCTGAGAGAAATATAGGAGGCATGATGGGAAGTAGGTGAATGATCATGGAGTATGGTACTTTATGGATAGCTAGTGGTTCAGAAGAATGAATATGTCTCCCTAGAGATCTCACTTGTCAGAGAATTATTAGGCTCTGGAAACTAGAAATACAGACATGACTAATCTAGAACAGTGTATAATTCTCTAGATTATTTCTATTTGATTTTGGAAGAATTATTTTCATTTATCTTATCAATGATGCTTTGCATAGTCATATTAAAATTGGTGTACAATCCTAGGAATGCCTTAAAAGATGACATGGTAAGTGTGGGGATGGTAATAGGGAGGAGAATGAGCCTAAGGTCTTTTTAATTGGAAAACACAGTTTTTAAATGTATGTGGCATGTAAGAGATTAATTAAGTTCATTGTATCTGAGTTCTTATTTCCTCACTCTTGCCACATTGAAAGGTACAACTCCATGATGGACACTAGGAAAACCAATATGTAATTCTGGGTCTTTCTATCCTATGAATTCTCTTATTATATCACCGTGCTGCACATTCTGGTTAGTTTGTCACTCACTTTCCTTTCTGTTCATCCCCAGCACTGACCTCTATCCTTACAGGTTCCAAAATAGCAGGAATTATGACATGTTATCAAAACATCATCCTCTCATCGTAGGATCTGGCACAGCTCTCTGCATTCTGTAGACTTACAGTAGCTTTTGATCATATTGGATTGAATTCAATTGAACAGAGGCAGTGGATAGAGTGCTGGACTTGGAGTCAGGAAGACTTGCATTCAAATATAGTCTCAGACACTTACTAGCTATGTGACCTTGGACAAGTCAAATAACTTCTATTTGTCTCTGTTTCCTCATCTGTAAAATGCAGATTAAAATAGCATCTATTTCCAAGAGTTGTTGTGAGGAAAAAATGAGATAATAATTGTAAAGCACCTAGTATATAGTAAGTGTCATATAAATGTTAACTATAATGATGATGAGAATTATTAATTATTCTATATCACATGGGCTCAACTTAGGGTTTGTGAGCTATGTTTAAAAAAAAAAACTCTGCATCCAGAGAAGGAACTGATAAATAGAAGTATGTATAGAATGATACATATTTGTGTCCAATGGTAGTCATATCTAGGACTGGGATTAGGGAGTGGAGGAAAAAAGGGGGAAAAAAGAAATTTACATGATAACTTTATTATTTTAAAGGAATAGCAGGTTGTACACAATAAGATTTACAGTTTCATGTGCAATCATCTTTTTAAAAATTATACTATGTTATGGAAATGCTTGTTATATTTTATAAGTTAAAAATTAAATAAAGATTTTAAAAAAAAAATTTGATAACTGAAATTCTGTGTAATTGGTAATCTTCTGAATTTTATTTTATGCACTATACCAACCAGTGGTTCTACTCAAATAAATGCTCATCTCACCGCCAAAGTTGCCTTTCTTCTTGTTTTGCTTTGTTTCCACTGCCCACCACTTTTAATAGCTTCCCGATAACCTTTTGGTCAGAACAGATTATTTATTCCAATGTCCTAGAGTCAACCTATAGTCAAAGGATATGACTAATCAAACTAGTCAATCCATAAGCATTTATTAAATACCTATTATGTACTAGCCACTGTGCTAAAGTTGATGAATACAGAAATAAAAATATACGTCCACACCCTTTAAATTCTATAGGAGAGTGGGCAACATATATAAGTATAGATAAAATAAGCACATGGCAATGGTGGGGAGGTGCTAGTAGCAAGGGGGAAAACAAAAGGTTTCATGTAGGTGATATTTAAGCTGAGCTTTGAAAGAAGCTAGAAATTCTAAAATGCTATGGTGAGGAAAGAATGCATTCCAAGCATGGGGGCAGTCTACGAAAAGGCACAGAGAGAAGGAAGAGTTGGAGGGTCATTTTTCACATCCATCCTTCCTGACCTCTCTACAACCTTTGACATTGTCAGTCACCCTTTTCTCCTTGACTTTCTTCTCTCTACTCATACATACATATATACATTCACACATATCCACATATTAGAAACATCTAGGATTGGAAAGTCCACATAGGCTTTCACACACACACAAATGTATACATGTAAACAAGCATGCTTTTTCTATTCACCTATACACTGAGAAGGCTTCGTTCTGTTTGCGATGGTGCCTCCTGTCTGAATGGCAGGAAGGCATCTTAGAATAACATCAGGAGCTTTTTGTTAAATATTTCATATGTCATTCTTAGCATCCGTTGTACATTAGAAATAGAGAATGGGAAGTACAACCCATAATCAAAAAGTTGACACATAAAGTAATACATTTATCCAAAAAAGTACTAGAAAGAATGGACTTTTTCCATCAACAATAGTAAAAAAATTTTTCATGGAAAACCCAAAGTTCATAAGAGAAAATGATCTTGACAAATCATCATCCTCCTCCTCATCATCATCAACAAAATAAAAAACCACCACTGAGTCCCAACTTAAGTAAGTTGAAGACATGGAGAAATTTAATGATAAAATTTGTAAGTGCTTTTTATTATCAATATACTTCTAATAAATTTAAATTTTTCAAAAGTCACTTCAAAGTCACTTCAAAAGTCACTGAGGGATGGAGTTACACCAATATAAAGGAATTGTTAAACACCACAATTTATCTCTGTGTGTGAAAAATATTATCTCCAAACTACAGTAAAACTTGAATTTGCTGGAATGTTTAGGAAAAGAGATGTGGGAGTAAATTTAATGTTCTGGTTATCTAAACATTCTTTGTTTTGACCTTGTGGAAAACTTTGCAGAGTACATTTTTATATATACCTTCAGGACTAAGGGCACTTCATACTAGGAGGAATGTTAGAAATCACTTGGTCCTGTCATCTCATAACTGAATCTTTCTTTCATGAGAATCTTACTGTGCTTCAGAGCAGTCATTACAGATTGTTGTTCAAAACAGTGGCTCAGAAGATGTAGAATCCAAGATGGAATATGTACTGACTCCAGGAAGTTCCTGAATTCCTAATAGCCTGTTTTCTAATCTTGTCTTTTTCTACATAGAAGTCAGAATGCCTACCAAAAATAATTTTGGAAAATTAAAGGTTTTAGTTAGTTAAATTCTGATTAACTCATTTTTAATTGCACATAAAAGTTATGATCCTCATAACCAACGCCTTGAAATTCAAATCAAACAAGAAAGTATCCATTCACCATTATTTCTTTTGCTAACCATACATAGGATAACAAGTGGGTAAGTACATGTGTGATGCCACTTTTACAAAGGAAAGGGAAAATATTTGAAGAAGGTTTCATTAGTATATCCATAACTTATAATGAAGTTATTTCAAAGGATATGCTTATTAACGTGGTTGAACAAATTAAGGTTATATTTTGGATTTTCACATAGTTAACAATAGAGAACAGTGAAGCAATTTGAAAACAAATTTCTACATTTGAATTTGAAGGTAATTTGGGACTCAGTGTCACTGTAAAATGACAGGTTGAACTGGATGACTTCCTTTTAAAATAAATTTCATTGATATTTTTTGGTTTTATATCATCTAATATTTCCAAAATTTTTCTTTCTTTCACTCTCCCAGAGGGCCAACCTTAAAACAAAATGTAAAAAATGGGAAAAAACTCTTGTTCAGCAAAACTAATCAATGTATTTAAAAAGACTGATCTCAGATGCAGCATTTCACATACACTTTGCAAAGAAAAGGGTGGAGTGAGATGTGCTTTCCCAAATGTCTTCTTTGGGGTCAAGCTTGGTCATTATAATTTCACATATTATTTTCTTGGTTCTGTTTGCTTTGTATCAGTTCATACAACTTTCCCCAAGTTTTTCTGTATCCATTATATTCATTGTTTCTTATAGTACAGCAATATTCCATTTCATTCATCTACTGTATTCTGTAGATTCCCCTATGCTTGGGAATCTACTTTGTTTCTACAAAAAGTGTGGCAATCAATATTTTTGTATTAATGAGGCCTTTTAAAAAAACTTACTGAGCTCCTTGAGATACATGCCTAGCAGTCTATTTGAGGTCAAAGGGTATGGACTTAAAGCAAGGAGACCGTTACTAACTAGCTTTGTGGCCTTAGGCAAATCATCTAACATTCAAGGGTCTCAGTTTCCCACTGAGGAAATAGGGAGGAGAGGCAATCTGGTGTAGGGAATAAAAAACTAGCCTCAAAGTCAGGAAGACCTGAGTTTAAGACATACCATTAACATGTAACCTCTCATTGCTACAAGGCTCGTCAATTCTTTAAGACTTTAAGTTGAGGAGTACATGATAAGCTGTATTGATCGAAAGCATTTCCTCACTGGAAGTTCCCTATATTAATGTAATTATAGGTCTAATCCAAAAAAACTTCCCTAAACTCACTCCCAGGACTGTTGTGGATTTCAGTTTAAGTGGTAGAAGGTGATAGGTTTTTTTTTTTTTTTGGCATGTTATAACATCCCATAGCAGGAAAGTCTTGGGGTTAAAGGTGGGGGAGACAAGGAAAGAAAGAGAGCAGAGAGAAAAGGACAGCTGGAGTAAAATATTTGGAGGGTTTTCTTGTGGAACAGAGTTTAAAATTATTCTGCCTGGTCCTGGAAGTTAAAATTAGGACTAACTAAAAGTTACAGAAAGATTTGTTTCAACTCAACATAAGGAAAACTTCCTACCAATTAGAAGGTCCCCCAAATAGCTTTCCTTTTAACAGGTTGACTGAAAATATCACTGAAGATTTTGAGGCAAAAGCAAAATAAATGATCACTTGAGGGGATGCTTTAAGTAGAATTCCTACTTTAGATAAGGATTGAATTAGGTTAGTGATACTCACTAGCTTTATGATCCTGGGCAAGTCACTTAAACTTTGTTTTCCTTTATCCACTAGAGAAGCAAATGGCCAATCACTCCAGTATCTTTGCAAAAAAGTAAAAACAGACAAAAAAAATCCAACCCATATAAAGTCATAAAGAAGTACATCAACAATGAGATTATCTGTGAGGCACCTTCCATATCTACACTATAATGATCCTATAATTACCTTGTAAGTAGACTTTCCCCACAGAAGTTTATAGAGCTTGTTCCAAAAAAAAAAAAAAAGATTTAATTCAATCAAATTCAAATTAGGTCAACAAATATTTATGAAATACTTTATGTGCAAAACTTTGGTACTCAAAAGATAGAATAAGGACCCTACAAAAAGCAGTTTATTAGAATGGAGAGGGCAAGGCATAGGACAACTAAATGAAAGTAGCTATAGACACTGGCAGTTCTTTTTATGGGTGAATTGGAAATTGGAATTTAGGATTGGGAATTAGGAGGATGCCCACCAATTGTGGAATGGATGAACAAGTTGTAGTGTATGAATGTAATGGAGTACTATTGTGCTATAAGAAATGATAAGCAGGTAGATTTCAGAAAAACCTGTTAAAGACTTAACTGAACTGAGGCTGAATGAAGTGAGCAGAACCAGAACATTGTATACAATAACAATAACACTGTGTGATAGTCAGCTATGATTGATTGATTGATTGATCTTCCCAGTAATATGATGATCCAAGACAATTCCAAAAGACTAATGGTGGAAAATGTTATCCACATCCAGAGAAAGACCTGATGGAATCTGAATGCAGATCAAATCATTTTCACCCTTTTGGGGACAGTTTTTTTCTTTTGTTCTGTTTCTTCTTTCATAAGATGACTCATGTGGAATATGTTTTACCTGATTGTACATGTATAACATAGCAGATTGCTTGCCATCTTAGGGAGGGAAAGATTGAACTCAAAATCTTTCCAAAAAAAAAATTAATGTTGAAAATTGTCTTTATGTGTAATTGAAGAAAGTAAAATACTATTACATTTTTAAAAAGATATAGACATTGAAGGTGAAATGGAAATTACCGTTAATAATATCCATAAAACTTTATTCTAGGCAATATGATCTAGTTCTGTGTTTTTCAAAGTATGGTTTGAGGACCTCTAGTAGTCAAAAATGACCTTTTGGGATGGGACGATTCATCAGTTCAAAACTCTTTTCATAATAATGCTGACATTATTTTCCAATTAGTATGCCTCCCTTTTCCAACTACATATCTATGTAAGGCTGGATTTTCTTCTTATGTTTCAATCAAAACCACATATTTCAAAAAATTAAATGCAGAAGCAAGTATGAAAATCCAGCTGTCTCCTATGAGATCAAATATTAAAAAGATTGGCAGAAATATGTAAAACTGCCATTCTTCTCAAATAATTACTAAAGGAAAATATAATTATTTTTCAGTAAAAATACATTATTTATGTTAACATGTAATTGGTTTATTATTTTAAGTGAATAAATATTTTAACTATCTGTATTGACAATGCATTTTTCCTTATTGCTAATGTAATTTTGCTTCTTAATGGGAAGATCTTTCTCATCCACTGGTAGGCCTATAGTGACTTGCTTGGGTCACATGGAAGCCTGAGTCCCATGAGTCTAAGTCACATGGAACAGGAAGAAACAAAGCTAGAGTAGAACTGAGAGGAAGTTAATCAGAGAGCAATCAGAGCTGGGAAAGGCAGCTGGCTAGCTTGAGTGGGAGAGCTTGTTTGTGATTTGCTTAAGGGAATTGATTTGTGGGAAGCCTAGAAAAGGGAAGGCTTGGTCATACCCTCTGCATTGTTATTGTGTATAGATTTCTTTTGTTACTGTGATGGATTTGGCTTTCTAGTGTCTGAATAAATGTTTTGGTTCTGTCTTCCATGGGGAGAGTCTGTTGTATTTTATGATTCAGAATTGCACTGGGATATTCATGGCCACTGTAGGCACTATGAATATCATGTTGGTGCTACATTATCCATTTTTAATTTTTAACACATTAACTATCCATAAATATAAAACACATCCTTTCTATATAAAATTGTTTGTATTAATCAGTGAATATTTATTAAATTCCTACTATGGCCAAGCAGTGTGCTAGGCACTAGTGACACAAAGGAAAAAATGGAGTAGTTCCTGCCCTCCTACCCCTACAATAAGAGAAAATGTCTGTATGTATGTGTGTATACATGTGCACATGTGTGTGTGACACTAGACCTGAGATTTTATTGACATAGGAAACACCTGCATTAGGAAATTACCTCAATTAGTGTAGGTCTATGCCTTCTCTTATAAATCATATTCTTAGAAAATGAACTGAAGCACTGAGAGGTAATGAGTTGCACAGAACTCCTAGAAGGGGTGTGTCAGGAAGATCTA
This sequence comes from Bettongia penicillata ogilbyi, assembly GCA_023548195.1. Classification (NCBI taxonomy): domain Eukaryota; kingdom Metazoa; phylum Chordata; class Mammalia; order Diprotodontia; family Potoroidae; genus Bettongia; species Bettongia penicillata. The sequence continues at coordinate 2,849,676 of JAJHZJ010000599.1, forward strand.
GGTTGGAGTCCTACTCTCGTCATTAAATTAGGTTACCTCTCTCCAAAGATAATCTGAGAAGGCACTAACATCCTAGGGGCACAGTCTGGAAAAACTCAAGGTGTAAAATGGTACTTAATCTAAGTTTTGAAAAAGACTAGGGATTCTAATAGGAAGAGCTAAGGAGGGAATGCAATGGGGATGGAACTTGTGTTATTATTATATGTGTAAGATATTGGCAAAATGGGATTCTAGGAGACCACTCCCCAGTTAGATGGGCTGGGGGTGGTAATCAACCTAGAAATGATTCATCAACTAGAGTCATAATGAAGGGAGTAGAACCCCTAATGGGCCCAACAAATGTGAAATCTTAATTAGAACCTCAGGTGCCATTGTTACTCGGCCTTCAAATGAGCAGGTATGTGGTTTAGGGGATAGAGTGCCAGACCTAGAGTCAGGAAGATCTGAGTTCAAACCCAGCCTCAGACACTTCTAAGCTGTGTGACCCTGGGCAAGTCACTTAACTCTGTTTGTCTCAGTTTTTTCATCTGTAAAATGAACTGGAGAAGGAAATGGCAAGCCATTTGCTTTGCATGACCATGGGGTCATGAAGAATCAAGAAGTCTTTCAAGAAGCCCTGAGCTGTACAACTTGGTGCCACACCTAACACCCAAGTTCCTCTATTAGAAAAAAAAAATCACATAGTCACTTCTGAGTGATGGGTAAGGAACCAAACGAACGTCTAGTTCTGGGGGCTTTAAAATGGTACAGTGATTATATTGGGATTTAAACCAGGTTACAGTGAAACTAGTTAAAGACAGAGCTATAACTAGGGGTTTGTTTGGGGTAGAGCACACCATTACTCCCTTTGGTGGTTCTCTGCTAATTGGTCTTTGCCATATGGCACTATCATCCCTGCTCTTGCTCTAGGTTAAAACTCCCAGGGTCCCATCACCATTACCCACTTCTGTTCCTGGGGTCTCCTTCTGAGAACCCCAACCTTGCCTACCATTTCTGTTCTCCTACCATCTTCTTCCAGGGGTTGAGGGTGATGAGTAATATCTAGAAGATACAGAACCTTTTCAAGTCAGTTTGCACCCAGAATGAACCCTCATTTGCATTGATCACCCCACTCCCCCAGGGTCCCATCTGGATTTTCCCTAGACACAAGAATTTCTAGTTATAGCTCTGGTTAAATAGGAGAGAGCTGAGTTTTACATGAAAGGAGGGAGCAGCTGTATCTATGCCAAGATGATGTGAGATTGTTGGCCCTACCATAGCTAGGTTAATGTAAGATTCTAATGTAAGGGCTCTAGAATTAGGATAGGATTAAATCAAAACCTATCTCTAGGCTGAGGTCCATCTTAAGCCTTTTACTTTTTAATGGGGTATATTCCCCTTAATTACTTAGTAAAGCTTTTTAACCCTAAGCTTATTTCATTTACAACCTGTGACCAAGGACTAAAACTCTGGGTTTATATGGGATTGGTTCCATCTTGAGAATTTTCTCTAAAATTTCCTTTTTACTTCTATTCCTACTCAGAATTTGCTCTGAGAATATAACGGTTTGGTTCATGTCTAAATCTATTTTTTTAGGAGAGGTTTTAAATCACCCAAAGAAGACATAAAGTAAAAGTGTCAAAATTATTCCCTCTTCCTTCATGGCTTGACGTTCCTCATAGACCTGGAGAGTACTCCAGTATTACATTCAGGATAGTATGATTCTGAATAAATGCCCCACCACAAGGGAAAGCCACTTGGCTTATTAGAACATCAGGCAACCCTCTCTTCAAATCAGCCTCTATCTTACCAAGGTACAGTTATCCCTACCACATTATGACTTTCCCTATCACTGTTTCAATATATCATGGGTTGGCATAAGAAATTAAAAGAGAATTTTGGGGCAGTTCTACAGAAGCCACAGACAACACGCAAAGGCTAGCAGATGACACAGAAAAAGTTTAGAAACTCAGAAAGGTATAAAATATATGTATAGTATTGGATAATATCAACATATTTTAATACCATAATAATTTAGACTTCTCTGGTACAAAGGAGGGTCAAAAACTTTTATGTAAATTTTCCAGATCATGGGGGTACCATACCCCCAATATCCTTGATGTAGAAGAGATAACTATATACAGTCCTTCTTAACAGTATTACCTTGAGTGGATCCCACACATCCCAGCCATCCCAAGGTCAATGGAATGTCGACACCCACCTCCATGGCATGCTTTACCTGCATTTTTACCTGGCACAGATGTTTCCTCTAGATGCTTCAGGCAAAGAATTTTTTCTCGCCTCTCAAAGTTTGCTTGAATTTGAATATCAGATGTTTGATTTCTACGTAGTTAGATCTTATTTAAAAGCAATTCATCTCTAAGGGCAAATGTCTCCGTTTTTCTAATTATTTTTGTCAAGCATTTACTACCCTGTAGTGTTTTCCAGCATTCTCATGCCCTTCAAATGATCACCCTTGCCTTTTGCCTCTCCTGTCTTAAATTCTAACTATATCCATTTTACTACAGTGAACAAATGCTCCTTCCCCACTCCTCTTTATCCAGCATTTAGACTACCTTTTATGCATTTGTCAGCCCTTGACAGTTATAGTCAGCTAATTATAGTTGGCAGGCAATATTTGTGTAGAATTCCATTCCTTTCTTCTTCTTTTTTTCAAGATTTCTTTTATGGTCTTCTTTCTTTCCTTTCCACATATCTTATTCAACTAACAATTCCTTAAAAAAAAAACCAAACTCCAAATAGCTTTCCCCATCATCTTTTCTACTTCCTTGAGTATTCCTTAATAACTTCTCTTAATCTCTCCTCTATTTCCTGTCACTGTTTCTGCTAATTCTGTTTAATTTTCAATCCACTACTTATCAGTTTCTTACAAGAGAATCCCCAAGTTATCCAAGTTCTGCTTCTCTGCTTTGTAAAGGATCAGCCTTGAGTATCATACAAAGGCATAAAATGAGCATTAAATTCATACATCTCCCCTTTCATTGACAATTCACATTTCTACTTATACTCCAGTTCAAAGGAAAAATCTTTTAACTCTTTTAGTGTTACCTCTACTTTTTCTCCTCAATTCTCTTATTTTTAGAGAGAGAGCCAGTTTTTTTTATTATTATCCTCGGAAATAGAGACTGAATTGGGAGCATTTATATATTATAATGGTTTGGTCAGTAGTTTTTAATATCTAAAGCTTTCTTAGATATGTCCTCACAAATTTACCTTTGCTTTTCATAGGACTTCACAAAATACATAAATATGAAAATTTTCTAAATTTTACGTGTGTATGTGTTCATCCTTCATCGCTGAAGAAGACCATGCCATCAGAAAAATGATGACATGACTTGCACTTGATTTTGTTTTGAGTGAGGGAGGGCTGTGCAGGTCACCAGCCTCACTTCTCCTCCAGAGCCATCTGAATCCAGTGACCAGATATTCATCAGGATGACTGGAGATGACCCAGGATGAGGCAGTTGGGGTTAAGTGACTTTCCCAAAGTCACACAGCTAGTGAGTGTCAAGTGTCTGAGGTGAGATTTGAACCCAGGTCCCCCTGACTCCTGCACTGGTGCTCTATCCACTGCACCACCTATCTGCCCCAAATTTTATAAATAGTACAAACTAGAACATTAATTTTACTCAACAGATTCGGCTGAATTTCTTAAGTGATTGGGAACAGAGATGTGAGAAGCAAGAACCGTTTAACTTTCTGTTAAGTGTAACTCCCAAACAACACCATTTCATTTAAACACAGATAGTATCTTTGTCCAAAATATGCAAACCAAAAATATGCACCTAATGTTCCTTTAAAATGTTCTGAAAACTAAATTGCAGCTAAAGAAATTAACTCATATCTTTCATTCTACCAAAATTAACTTATGCTACAACTGATGAAGCAGTGGAGGGATTTATATGGGTAAAGGAATGAATTAAATTGCCATATTTGCTTCTGGGCTTTCATTCTAGTTGTCTTCTGTTTCTGAAGGAATCTTTTACATTTAAAAAAAAAACAATTGTAGTAACTACACAAATTGCTTTTTAAAAAATGGTCCCTGTTTGTGCCCTGCAAGATTAGAAAGCAAACCAAAAACATGAGATTCCCTTAAGAAGTCGGGCACAGGATGTTGTTATCAAAGCAAACAGAAATAAATGGTTTGGAAAGCAGATCGAGGGTTGACTATAGAGAAATATAGGTAATTATGCAATTTCAAAATCCTCCTGAACAACTAAGAAAAACCAGGAAAGCAATGTGGCTGAACAGAGAGTATGCTGGACCAAGCCTTAGATAGAGGTTTGTGTTATGGCTTTGTCACCATGCAGGTAGTTAAACTGTCACAACTTTCTCTTTGCATCTCTTTCTCCATGTATGAGAGAGAAGAGAGGGAGAGGGAGAGACAGAGATAGAGATGGAGAGACAGAGAGAGAAAAAATGTATCTTATATAATTTTTTTTCCTGGAAAGCCAGTTGTTAAACATTTACTAGTACATACTTGTCTAGCTTTTTTTTTCTAGATTTTTAAGTACTACAAGATTGCCCTAATTCCCAAACAGGAGTGGGGAACCTGCAGCCCTGAGGCCACACATGTTCTTCTAAGTCCTTGGGTGTGGCCTTTGACTGAATTCAAGTTTAAGAGAACAAATTCTTTCATTAAAGGGATTTGTTCTGTGAAGTTTGGATTCAGTCACACTTGAGGACCTAAAGAATCACATGTGCTCTCAAGACAGAAGGTTCCCCACCTCATCTATGCTTTAAACTATTGCATTAGTTTTTCCAAGGTCAATTCCATTCAGTAAATGTTTGTTAAGGACTTGCTATTTGCCAGACACCATGCCACATGCTATGTACTCAAAAATCAGTAATAAAGAGCTTACAATGTAGTAGAGAGGATGAGAAATACACAACTAACTGGAAGTTAACATATCTTTAATTATACATGAGAAGGCAAAGAGATTGGAAAGAGAGGTTGACCTGGGAGGAAAAACTTCTGTTTAGGTAAGGTATTGTGAAGTAAGTGACATTTGAGCACAGCATCCAACAAAGAGGAGGATTTCAACAGGTAGAATCGGAGGAACCCTGTAACGGGGAGGTGGAAACACAAGAACAGGGAACACCAGGCATTGTAGTTTTACTGGTGCACAGAATGAATAAAGGTAGATTATCTGAATGAGGCTGTAAAGGTAGAAGTCTTGAAGATATGAATAAAGACTTTGTCATTTGTTCAGTAGGTAACTGAGAGCCATGGAGGTTTTTGGGTAGGTGAGTAACCTACATATTAAGAAGGTTATCTTCTGTGTAAGGTGAAAGATGAACTAAAAAAAGGGAGCCTGGTAGCAGGGAGAATAGGTAGAAGGATGTTAGGTTGTCAGGTGAGAAGTAACAAGGACCTAAACTAGGCGGAGGACAATTATAGTAGAATGGGGAGAGGATGGATGAGATCAATCAACCAATCAACACGTATTTACAGAATACCTACTACATACCACACACTGTTCAAGTTCTGAGGACACAAATACAGAAGTGAGACCATCACTGCTCTAAGAGGCTTCCATTTTTCCATTTGGACAAGGTCAAAGATACAGAGGGGTCAATGAAGATTGAGAACAGGTCATTAGATTCAGCAGTTAAGAGATCGCAGGTACCTATACTTCACAAATTACTTTCAAAAACTGAGAAAGAAAGAACTCTACCAGAATCCTTTTACTAGACAGATATTGCCCTTCTATCTAAACCAGGGAACTCCACAGCACCTGCTTCAGCCACCAAGGTCTTCCACTACACCCCAGGCCATTCCCAATACTCTTGACTTTTGTCCTGCCACTGGATGTCAATAACTCTGACAAAGAGTGAGGCTCATGACTTCGTGCACCTCTGCCTCACTTAAATACACTTCACAAGCAAATCATCACCTTCAGCAACAACAGCAAGAAATATTAAAGCTGTTGTTGGCCTCTCATTCTAATTTTTCTCCTCTCCAATTCATTCCCCACACAACTGCAAAACTGGGATTTCTAAAGCATGCTTCTTACTATGTCCCTCCTCCTATCAAGAAATTTCAATGGCTTACTACAGTCTCCAGGATAAATGCAGACTCCACTGTTTGGATTTAAAGACCTTCACAAATTGATGCCAACCTTCCTTTCCAGGGTGGTTACACATTACTGCCCCTCATACCCCCTACACTCTAGCTAAAGTGACCTACTTTCTGGTCTCCCTATGGCACGTTTCCTCCCAGTTCCCCACAGCAGGAATCCTCTCTCTTAACTTCCACTTCCTGAAATGCCAGTGTTCTTTTAATACTCAGTTTAAGTGCCACCTTTTTCAAGAGGCCTTTCCGAATTTCCTCAACTGTTGATGCCCATCCCTCTGTAAACATCCTGTATTTATTTTGCATAAATCTTCAATTTACTTATCTATGAATGTGTTGTTCTTCGCAGCAGAATGTAAGCTTCTTGACATCAGGAACCAAATTTTATTTTTGTATTTGTATCCCCAGCAACCAGCAGTGTCTGGTATAGAGTAACCAATGAATACATACATGTTGATTGATTTTACTTCATTAAATATACTCTGGTGACCTTAAAGAGTTAGTGTAACCTCTGTCTAAATTAATGTTAAGGTATAACTTATAGACCAAATACAATATGGATAATTCTAAATTCCCATTAGAGAAAAATTTTGTTTCAATTTTTTTTCTATTTCATAATTTAAAAAAAACTCATTTGAATGAGCAAACTATTAACTGGTGCTTCATGACATAGACTTTTTTTTGATTGGCATGTGGCATATTAGGATTTGAATTTCAGATGTATTGTCTTTGCTTGGAAGGTTGCTGAATTTTAAGGGGGATCTCTATCCATGGAAGAAATATGAAATGGATATGAATTGGGTCCAATGTCTGTAAAGTACTCTGAAGAAAGGTTAGATATAAGTAGAAATTGTTCAAAAATGATTTCCAGATATACTTTAAAAAATATAAAAATTAAAATAATTTATAGCACACACTGAATATATTAAGTGCTATATAAATGCTAAATAATAATATTGTAAAATGCCTACGTTCAATGACAATTGGCACTATGTAAATGCTAAGTAGAATAAAATAGAAAATGTAGTATTTTGAATTGGCTCATAAATGTATCAAGCTTCCTATTGTGTTCAACAAAAATATATAGGAATTTTTTTTGCAAAGTTGTAGCAGTGAAAGCAAAGGTGAAAACTCTCTTTTCTTAATTTCATAGCTTTGCTAGATACCATCCTATTTCTCCTCACTAATGTTGCTACAACTGACACAATAGTCATCTGAACGATTTTTAAATCTAGAGCTAAGTTATTTCTGTCTTTCCTTTAGATATTAATGGGCCCATCACAATAGAACAAGCTTTTTAAAAACTAAGATGCCTGCTCCTCTCTCTATCTTTCATGACACATTATGATTTTACAAAATTCTTAAGACCACCATAACTAGGACATGGCAACTAGAACTCTGTCCCAAGGCACTGAAACTTAGGAGGGTTCTCACAGAATTATTTTGGGGCATACTTCCCCTACCCTTGGAACTGCATTCTCAGTCTCAAACCAACTCCTGATGCCTTTCCAGAAGTAGTCATACCTTTAGCTTAGCAGCAGAGAAATCCTACAGTCTTCCTAGGTACACTTCTGCCCTCCTTTTCTTTCTCTAACTTGTCTCAGATATAAAAATTCCTAGTTACAGTTCTATTTAACAGCAAAGAAATGATAGCTCATTTGGACTTTTTTAGGTTTGCCTCAACCAAGCTCTGGATGGGGTTTGCCCTTTCTTCAGATCTGAAAACCAAAATAACTACTAAGTGAATCTTAGTGAATGTAAATAATTTCATTTTCCAGAATCTCCAATGAGATTTCTTTCCAATAAGAAAGTTACATGCTGAGCTCTAGCTTGTGCCTTAAGAGAGAGATTCTGGTTTCCTGTTCTCTTTGGAGTAATCAATAAAGTAAGGTATATTTCATAATGAAGACAGGACAGAACATGATGTTAAATGTTCAAAAGCAATTGAGGGCAATATGTAGTTTAAATATTGAGTGAGGAAAAATACCCTAAGAAGTTGAATAGTGCCAGTGCTGGGTGGAATAATTATCCTCCCAGGGTTATTGTTAGGATTAAATAAGGTTCACCTGTGAGTGAGTGAGTGTTACATGATGGGAAGAAGGCAGCAGGGAGGAGGGCAGTGGGGAGAGATGGAGGTCAAGAACTCCTTTTGAGGATATTGCAACAACTGAAGCAGTCAGAACAAGAAAAGATGAATAATGAGGAAGACAGTGAGAGCATGACAGCAGGAAGAATAATAATTGCCATTTAACTGCCATTTACATAGTATTTTAAGATCTGCAAAACATCTTGCACGCATTATCTCATTTGATCTGCACAGGTAAAGTTGGTTCTACGGACTTGATATTCCCATTTTACACATGAGGATACTGAGGCTAGAAAGTCACACAACTATAAATATGGGAAATAAGATTTAAATCCATGTCTATGCTGACTCTAGATTCAGTGCTTTTGTCATTATATTATGTATGTAAAGCCGGGAAGAAAAGGAAAATTGGAAGAGCATGAGAAATTGGACAATGGGAGTTTGCTTGTCTAAAGCTCAGAATTTCTTCTGCCATTGTCAGTTGCAAATAAGAGAAATGGGAAAACAGAACACTGGAAAGTTAGAGCAGGGTAGAAAAAGGAAAGAAAAGAAGAATGGGGAAGAAGTTAAAAAAAAGGAATGCCCATACTACTGCTTTTGTCTATTTTGTCTTCCATAAGGGCTAGAGGAACAGACGAGGCAGAAGAAAGAGAGAACATAGAAAAAAGTATGCAAGTTTTGTGAAGTTCAGGTCAGCATTTGTTGTAAAGATTTGCTTAAGGAAAGATGAGGTCCATTGATCAGCAAGAGATTATTTGGTAGGAATCCTGATTATCAATTCTATTGAGATGGAACCAGGAGTGTTTGAAACATGCCAAATCCCAAGAAGTAAGGGATAGATATGAGCTTTAGATCAGGGTAGAAATTATATTTATTTTGGAGACTGCCCAGCAAAAAAGGAATAGGATTATAGGAAGGCCTTTGAGTTGATCCTACTGAGCAGGGCATCACTAAAGGGGTTTATTCATTCCTTCAGGAATGGAATGGTAGATATTGCAAATGTTGTGACCTGGCTAAAAAAAGAGACTGTAATGTAATAACAGTGCCAGTAAAAAGAGTAGAAAGGTTTGGGGTTTGGACTTAGGATACAATTGTGAAACAGAATTGTGTCAAGAAGATTTTTCTTTTTCAATTAGGGAGAGTCAGGGTGAAGCTGGTCTAAAAGACAACCCAAGTAGCAAAGAACTGGAAACAAAATAGATGGCTCATCGACTGGAGAATGGTTAAACATACTGTGGCACATGAACGGAATCAAGTAAGAAACAAATATGATGACTGCAGAGAACAGAAGGATTTAAGATGAACCAAATGAAGAAAACAGAGCTGGAAAAACAATATAAATAAAACAACCACAAAACAATTAAAACTGAATGTTATAAAATTATAAAGAATAATATAGGTCCTGAAGAACAGATATGTGAAGGTAATTCTCCCCTCACTCCACTCTTTTGCAGAGGTAGGGAGTCCACAGACGTCCAACATTGCATATAATGTCAGATTTTTTTATGCTGGATTGGCTTTGTTGATTCCTATGCCCCACTTCTTCCTTAAAAATAGACAAACAAAATGACTTTTTAAAGGGATACTGGAAAGTGGAAAGATACAGGGGAAAGCTAGACAATGTCAAAATAAATGATATCAATAAAAACTTTTTTTTTAAAAAGAGACAACCAAAGATAGATTATAGATGTAGTTTAAAAAGACAGCAAAAAAAAAAAAAGTGGCTTAGTACCTCCATTAAGAAAAAAAAGATTTTCCATAACCTTTAGTGGGCAAAGTAGCTGAAAAGATCATATATGTGTCTATAAATATGTATATGTGTCTCTGTATATATATATATGTATGTCTATCTGTGAATATATACATGCATGCATACATGCACGTACAACACACATATATACATACATATATATATGCACATACAGAAAGAGGACTTTAGGGGGAAATGAGGAAGAGTTAAAGCATTTCATTTGATGTGGAAATAAAGGAGAAAAAAGAGGTAAAATAGCATGAGAGGAATAAGAGGTACAGAAAGGAAATAAAAGGAAGGTGGCTTTTTTCAGAGAAAAGTAGGTATAATACTAGAAGGCATAGTTTTGCCAAGAGTTCACAGAGTACGGAAAGAAGATTCAGAGAAGGATTCAGATAAATTAGTGACAAAAAAAGACTAAAGAAAATAAGGATTGCAGGCAATGTGGCTTAAACCCGAGTCTCCGAAAATGAAGAAATGTGGAAGGGGGCAGCAACTTAAGGAGAGATAGATAGAATGTGAGTAGTCAAATGGGAGGAAAAAAGGAATTCAAAGCCATGAAGGATTGTTTTTTAAAGAAATCATACAAATATAGCCTAAATGCCATCTGAAACCTTCTACCTAAAAATATGTTCAGGTCTTTCCTATATTTTAGATAATAGTTTTTAAAAAGCTTCCCTAGACGCTGCCATTGCCCTAGCTGCTTCCCTACTTAAGCAGAAACCCAACATTTCCAGTATAAGACCATATAATCTCTATCTGAAGATCTCCAGTAATGAGAGACCCATTGATTCCCAAAGCAGCCTATCCCACTTCTGAATTTTAATTGTAAGGAAGTTGTTTCTTATATTAAGCTAAAATCTGCTTCTCTGGAACTTCAAACCATTATTTCTATTTTTGCCCTTTGATGCCAAGCAGAAATAAATCTAATCTTTCTTCCACAGGAGAGTTGTTGTTACATTGGAAGATGGTCACCAGGTCCCCCTAAGCTTTCTCATCATGCAAAACATTCCAAGTTCCTTCAACATTTCACCAGATGGCATGGTTTCAAATCCCCTCCCTATACTTGTTACTCTTATCCAGATGATAAGATTTATACCAGCTTGCCAATTTCCTTCCAAAAATATATAATCAGTAAATGAACCCAATATTTTGATGTTTTGACCAGGGCAGAATATAAGATGGCTATCATCACCCTTATTTTGTTTTAACTTATGGGGCCTAAAATGTCAGTAGCATTCTTCCCCACTCTTTGAAATTCATACAGTTGGGCCTATAATCCATTAAATTTTCTCTCTAAACCTTCCCTTTCTTCTACCTTCCTATAACTGCAGAGGGCAATGCCATCCTCCCAGTCCCTCAAGTTCAAAATTTAGGAGTTATCCTTGTCTCCTCACTACTGTGTTATCAAATCTGTTTCCAAGGCTTATCAATTTCACCTTGGCATCATCTCTCGAATATCCCTCAGGGGAGACCCTGAGAATGTCATTACTCTAGTAAAGGCACTCATTACCTCACACCTGGATTATTGCAATAACCTGCTGGTGGGTCTGCCTGACTCAAGTCTCTTCCCACACCAAGTCATCCTCTATTCAGTCACTAAAGTAATTTTCCTAAAGTGGAATACTCAATAAACTCCAGTGGCTCCTTATTATCTCCAGACTCAAGTAAAAATATCTGTTTGGAATTCAAAATCCTTCATAACCCAGCCTTTCCCTTTTGGTCTTCTTATTATGTATCCCATCCCAACTCACTACCCATTGATCTAGTTAACACTGACCTCTATGATGTTCCCAGAACAAGAAAATACACCTCTCAGCTCCAGCCTTTTTCTCTGACTGTCCTCCTTGCCCAGAACACTCTTTCTTCATCTCTGTCTACTGATTTCTCAACCTTTCTTTAAGTCTGAGCCAAGATTCCATCTTATTCAACCTCTTTTAATCCTGAACCTTCCTTGCCTCTGTTAATCATTTCCTATTTATCCTATATATAGCTTGTTTTGGTTATATTTGCATGCATTAGATTGTAAACTCTTTGAAAGCAGGGATTATGTTTTGCCTCTTTTCGTATACCCAAGAGCTTAGCACAGTGCCTGGCACATGGTAGGTGTTTAATAATAAATTCGGATTGATTAAACTTCCTCAAAATTAAAAAAACAAATTCTGTTCTACTATGTATCTAAATTTGACTCATCATGACTTTTTGTAGTTGGTTTTTCTGAACACAAGTGTAGAATTTTATATTTATCCAACTGAAATTTATGTTAAGAGAGGAAACAAGATGAACTAGAGTGCTGGTCTTGGAGTCAAGAGTCCTGAGTTCAAGTATAGCCAATACATCTCTATCATCTGGGGACCTTCAGCTGGTCCTCCTTTCTCCTGGTGTCGGCCATGTACAAAGTGCCAGTTGGTCCCAGGTTCATTGGTATCTTCCCAGTAGAGAGTGCTGAGCTTTTCAAGGCTATCAGGAATGGCTCATAACAGCTTGGCCCTTAAATGTTACAGACATTGTTATTCTCCTTGCAGAAATGTTGCTGCTTTGCCAGTTCCCTAGTCCCCTGGCCAAGAGCTCCCAGAGTGTTTTACTGTGCTGGAACATCTTGGTTGAAGCACTCCACATGGGAAGGGGTGTTCTTGATCACCCTGGGGCTTCCTGGTCAGAGATGTTAGAACTGAAAGACCTTCTAGTTCTATGCTTCCCTAGCTTTGACTCCTCTGGCTGTGCCCTAATTTCAGTTCCTACAATCCTCTGGGCATCTCCTTTCTCTAACTTGGGCTGTACTTACTGTAGTTTTTCTATTTAACGGTTCAGATGAAGAGAGTTAATGAAAAGGGAGGCCAGGAACATCAACATGTGTATTGAAGTAGCCAAATAAGAGTGGTGAAGCTGGAGTGGAGTCACTGGGAGATTTCAGTGGAATCTTAGGAAATGGCAGAACTGGAAATAAATGAAAAATAATATATCAAGTTAAAATTGAGAATCAGAATTTTTAATATTATAAATACAAAATAATTATTTAGAGGCATATGCTAATAGTCTGAAATATAATTACTAAAAAAACAAAACAAAACAAAACAAAAACTCCACAGCAATCATCTAGCTATTTGATCAAGCTCTAGGCATTTTCTTTGGCCTACCAAACAGCAGAAGTCACCTCACCCTGACCTAAGCTGGTCCTAAAGCATCACCCTTTATTCCAGCTACACAGAGGTATCTGGAACCCTTGGACTACTGAACTCATTTTTCAGTGATTAACAAACACCTACCCACTTATAATCTAACCACCCCCATGATTCAGGACCCACATGTGCCTTTGTTTAAACCCTGTTCATAGTCCTTCACTGACTACTCCCTTATTTCTATCCCTGTTCACCCAATCTCACCAACATCTCATTCCAATGCTATCCAACCCTTCCACTGTACTCTTTGGTATGTCTATTCCATAAGTAATATACTAAATTTCATCTTAAACCTTTTCCTTTTCCAATCCTTTCATCTTACCATGACCTGGCTCCCTCCTGATGGTACAAATTCCTTGGCTAGCCTTTCCAGCACTGATTACACATTCACAAATACATTGGGAATGATAGTGGTATGCTTGACAGAAATACATCGCAATATATAACAATCACATACATAGAGATGAGAAAATAAAGCATGTGGTCAAATAATTGTTAATATCATCTTTGCTACCATTTGTGGTTTGCAGAGGATTGGTGGATTTTTCCCTATTCTTTTGAAATCTTTCTGTCTTTGAGATATCATGACAACCAAACCAATTCCTGAGTGTCTTTAAACTTATATTTTCCCCAGCCCAGCATAAATTTCCCTAGTATTTGGTCTGATTTAGTTTTTTGGCCTGGCTTCATTGCTCTGATCTAAAATTAATTCATCAAAATGTGGGAAATGGACCAAAGGGCTATAAAACTATGCATAACCTTTGACCTAGTAATATTCCACCTGGATCTGTATCTCAAAGAGATAAAAGAAAAAGGAAAAAAAACTATTTGTACAAAAATACTTATAGTTACTCATTATATGATGGTAAAGAACTGGAAATTGAGAGGATCTCCATCAATTAGGGAATGACTGAAGAAGCTGTGATATATGAATGTAATGGAATACTATTGTGCTATAAGAAATAATGAGCAGGCAGACTTCAGAAAAACTTACATGAACTGATGCTGAGTGAAATGAACAAAATCAGGAGAACATTGTATACAGTAATGACAACATTGTAAGGATGATCAGCTGTGGAAGACTTAGCTAATCTGATCAAGACAAGGATCCAAGAAATTCCAAAGGGCTCATGATGAAAAATTATATCCACTTCCAGAGAGAGAAAACTGATGAACAATGAGTACTTTTTGAAGCATACTTTTATTTTATTTTTCTTGGGTATTTTTGGGTATATATTCTTTTGTAACATGGCCAATATGGAAATATGTCTTCCATGACTTCACATATATAGTTGATACCATATTGCTTGCCTTCTGAAGGAATGGAATAGGGGTGGAAGGGGAGAGAGAATTTGGAACTCAACATTTTAAAAAATGAATATTGAAAAATTTTACATGTATTTGGGAAATGTTTAACAAAAATAAACAAAACCATACTGAAAAAAATGTGGGAAATGAGGTAAAGACAAGCGGAAGATATGAAAATTCCTACTAGAACAGAAGAATAAATTTTAAATATGGTAAAAGGAGAGGGAAGCTCTGCTTTTCTACACGGCAAAGTTGTTGGGCAAGTTTGAAAAATTTTATAAGGAAAACCCAACAGAAAAGAAACAAAACTGAAAGTTTAAAAAAAACCCAAAAGATATTCTCAGCAACAAAAGCATTTAATACAGTACACAGGTAGGGAAGGCAAAGGAATCAGCAAGGAAATGAGACTCTAAGAAAAGCAAATAGTTGTTTGCATAGGCAGAGCAGAGATGACAAGAGAAGAAAAAGAAAATCAAGTGAAAATAGAAACACTACCAACAAACATCCTAAAGTATGCAAGAAGAGAAGGTGCTGATGTATGCTGATAAAAATGAATAGATTACGATGACATTGAAAGAAAAACTGTGAATAATGGAGAAATTCTTTGTCAAATTGTTTCAGATTGCAAGAAAAGACACAGAGAAAAGGGAAGGGATATGAATTAATGCCAACATACCAATCAAAGGCTGAACGAACAAATGATTTAATAGTAACAAGAGAACCAAAGCGTCGTTACTGAATATGGGAGGTGCTCCGATGTCTTACGGCTTCACTGGTGAATTCTAAAAAGTCCCGAAGAAGCCTGAGCAAAGCTTTAGCAGCTATTTTGGGGGACATACATGTAGGTGAAAAGTGAAACAATTAGCACACTGAAACAAGGAATGACAACAGGTTTTAAAAATAAAGATATGGGAGAATATAAAAAACTTCAGGCCACTGACATTAGGAAGCAAATGATATAACATCTGGGACGCTCACCATGAACACAAAAGATCTGTTCAAAGATGTTTTATAATTTTAAAAATTAGAAGCAACCAAAATGTCTAATCAAAGGAGAATGGTTAAATACGTTAAAATGCTGTAATGCTACTAAGATGAACAAGTATGAAGTTTATACAAAGAAATCTAGTTGAAGGATTATGATCATTCTGCTTTAGGCACATGTGTTGTTTCCCTTAATTAAATGCAAGTTCCTAAAGATCAGGAACTATTTTAATTTTTGTCATTTTATTCCCGGAAACTAGTACACTGCTTGGAGATGGATTCACTCCCTAGTCCAGGGGTGCAAAACCTCACTCTTTATAACAGGATTTGTTCTGTAAAACTTGGACTCAATCAAAAGGCTGCATCCAAGGACCTAGAAGGCCACATGTGACCTCAAGGCTGCAGGTTCCCCACTCCTGCACTAGTCTGATGATTTGGTTTGTTCAAGGTCTTGCCTCCCTTACCAAAAGGGCTGAAGTTTAAGTTTCAGGGCTCTATAAAAGAGAAATGTCAGCAGTAGCATGGTATACAGGACTACATGCTGCATTTGGAATAAAATGACCAGGTATCTCATCCTAATTCTACTAATTACTACCTTTGTGAACTTGGGAAGGACATAATGTTGGGGGGAATCAGTTCCTCATCTGTAAAATGAGGTAGAGCAGCAAGCACCCTGACACATCCAGGATGGCCTGCTAGTACAGGTTCTTAGATCTGCTTTTCTAAAAAGAAAGCAAGTTTTGAGGGATCAACAATCTTCTTTAATCACATACAGCAACAGAGAAGATACAAGCAGAGAAATAAAGACCAACAGACAGGACTTCCAAATGTCTGACCATAAGCAACATATACATTATAGATTAACAGACAGATCCAACTGTCTGACCATAACTTATATACATAGTTACCAGAGAGAGAAGCACCAACATCTGAGTTTTCAAAGAGGCTGGGGTGGGGGTGGGGGGGCGGGACTCCTTAATAGCTACCCAGAGTCTCATTTGACACGCGAACCTTCTTCTAAAGAGTAAGCCCTAAAGCAAAACCTCATATAAACTCTGAAATGAGGTTTTGCTTCCTTTTATGGGCTCCCCCTGAGACCCATTAATGGGCAGGAAAGATCTTTTAACTCACATTAACATTACATGAGGGGGCTTGGACTAGATGACCTCTAAGCTTTCATGTTTGTTTGGAGCAGAGGTAGTACCTCTGAAGGCAACTGGAGATTCCAGCTGAAGTCAGAACTGAGGCAGAGAGAAACTCAACAAACATATATCCCAAAGAGCAAGACCTAGAATCAATCAGAAAGCCAATGGAGCAATTAGTAGAACACTTCAGGGAATGATACCCAGCAGAGACAATATTCTACTCCAAACAAGAGGATGAAGCAGTGGGATTAGTGATTATATCCCTAGAAGACATCTTTAAACATGCAGAGTCAGAGGAGCTGCTGTTAGATACATGTGCTCTATTCAAATGTATTCCTTATATATGTGCCCTTCTTAATGTGCATACTGGCCATGTGTTTTTCTAATATCTATGCCCCTCTATATGGGCATCCTAGGCATGTCCATTCTTCTCAGTGATGATAGATGAATGTCCCCCAGTTTTACTGAGGAAATGTCCTACTTCTACTGTTTTTTTCTATTCTACTATGCTATTTCATGAAATATCTTTGCTTTCAACTAATGGTGTCCTATGTCTAACTAGTAAAAATAAACATAGTGGTGGGAATAATGAACCATGATTTTGGGTAAATATAGAACCACAGAGTTCCTGGAAGCTAGGGTTGTCTTGTGGGGTTCCCATGTTTGACAAAATGGTCCCCCAGGTGTTACAAATAGAATATTTAACAATGCCAGAATTGAGAATATTAGTTTTGTTGTGGTGTTCAGTCATTTCAGTCAGGTCTGACTCTTTGTGACCCCATGGGGTTTTCTGGGCAAAGATATTAGAGTGCTTTCCATTTCCTTACCCAGTTCATTTTAGAGAAGAGGAATTGCGGGAAAGAAGGTTAAGTGACTTGCCCACTGTCACACAGCTAGTAAGTATCTGAGGTCATATGTGAAGATGAGTCTTCCTGATTTCAGGTCTGACACTTTATCCACTATGCCACCTAGCTGCCCAAGAGGATTGATATACTCTTTTTAATTGAGAGCTTTTGTTTTTATATCATTTAGTTTTCTTTCCTTATCCTTCTTCTCTTCTCCCAGAGGGTCAACCCCTATAATAAAATTTTAAAAGGAAAAAGAGCAGGAAAAGAAAAAAAATTAAGGAACATCAATCAACACATTGAAAAAAATCTGACACTATTTGAATTGTTTCACATTTGAAATGGAGAGGAGAGGAGGCGTCTTCTTGTATCTTTTTGGGGGGGCGGGGTGGGAAACAGAAAGAGATAACTTTTATAATTTTGCAATATTAATTTCTTATTATTTTGTGACTTCTTTCCATTTACATTGTTGTAGTCATTGTGACATTATTTTCTTGTCTGTTTACTTCGCTCTGCATCAGTTCACATAAATCTTTCCATGTTTCTCTACATTCACTATATTCATCATTTCTTCATCATTTCATACTATACCTAATAACCATGGGAGCTCCTCAAGCCTTTGTCCTGAGGTCTCTTCCCTCTATACTTTTTTTTTACTTAATGATCTCGTAAATTCACACAGTTTCAATAATCATTTCTAAGTAGATGATTTTCAAATTTATTTGTGCAGTTCTGATTTCTCTATCTTCCAGTCTCACACCTCCAAGTGCCTATCAAGCACCTCAAACCGGATGTCTTGCAAACATCTTAAACACAACATATCCAAAACTGAACTCATTATCTTTTCCCCCAACTCCTCCCTCCTTACTAATTTCCCCGTTATTCAAAGATACCACCATCCTCTTAGTCATCTGGGCTCACAATCTAGGCATCATCCACAATTCCTGACTTACTCTCACCTCCCCTATATCCAAGCAGTTGACCAGGCCTGCCCTTTCTAACATCTCTCTTAAACGCCTCTTCTCTATGCACCTAAGACACTGCCACCACTCTGGTGAAGGCCATCATCACCTTATGATTGGACTACTATTATAATCTGTTGATTGATCTCCCTACCTCAAGTTTCTCCCCTCTTCATTTCATTCTCGACTCAGCTGTCAAATTGATCTTCCTAAAATGCAGGTCTGACTATGTCACTGAGCCACTCGAGGATCAAATATAGTATTCTCTGCTTTTCTTTTAAAGCCTTCTATAACCTTTACTCTTCAATCCAATGTTCCTCAAACAAGACGCTTCATTTCTAGACTCTAAGCATTTTATTGACTGTCCACCAGACCTAAAAGTTATTTCCCAAATCTAGTTCTTCACTAACACAAAAAGCACTGTTATGTATGGTTTTCCTTTATATCAATAACTTCCTTGAGACATATTCCTAGCAATGGAATTTTTGCCTTATTTAGGCAAAGAACCCAATGTCACCTCCAGGTCATGACGAGGTATAAGAAGAAGTAGAACTTTATGGGTGATCCATGAAACAGAA
This sequence comes from Bettongia penicillata ogilbyi, assembly GCA_023548195.1. Taxonomy (NCBI): domain Eukaryota; kingdom Metazoa; phylum Chordata; class Mammalia; order Diprotodontia; family Potoroidae; genus Bettongia; species Bettongia penicillata. The sequence continues at coordinate 2,868,589 of JAJHZJ010000599.1, forward strand.
AAAAATAGAAATTGACCCTCTTCTGCTTCCATAGTGATGGCTGTACATCACAATCTTGATGTCTGCTCTCCAAAAAAGGGTCCCCAATTACTTCATATGAACAGAATTCCTTTATAAATCCAATCAAAGAGATAATTTTGATTATTATTATATTATTATATATTATTTTAGATTATATTTTTATATATTATTTAATTATGCTATTTTATATTGTAATCTTTTGATTATAAATATCATCAGGCATAAAAAAGGAAGACATATTTACCAAAGATGTTCATTGCTGTTATAGAGGATGCCCATATTTTGCAGACCCTTTCAGGGAGTGGGGAAAGGAAGGGAATAAATGTTTATATAGTACTTACTATATGTTAGGCATAGTGCTAAGCATCATACAAATTTTATTCCATGTGATTATCAAAACAATCTTTTGAGGTAGGTGCCTTTATTATCCCTATTTTATAGGTGAGGAAACTGATGGAGACAAAAGTTAAGTAATTTGCTCAGGGTCACATAGCTAATAAGTGTCTGAGGCAAAATCTGAATTCACGTCTTCCTGACTCCAGGTCCAGTACTCTATCCACTGTGTCAGCAGTCACCTCTATGAGGTAAAAACTATTTTAATAATAATTCTAAGAAGTAATTTATATATGACCCCCACAAACAAAAGTTTTTTGGAATGCTCAATAATTTAAAGAGGTCCTGAAATTAAAAAAAAGTTTGAAAATCACTATTTTAATGATGAAGTTCCCCAGATACTAGTATTCATAGATGACATTGTACTGGAAGCCCAAGAAATCTAGAAAGCTTCATTAATAAGATTTACAATCATTCAAAAGAATTTTGTTTAGTAATTCACTCAGGAAAAATCAAGTGAGTGAATATTGCATATTGCCAAGATTACGACACCCTCTTGGATGATCAGTTCATTCACTTGGTCTATCAATACATATATCTTACATAGTCATAACAGCTGGACATTGAGATAGATACGCAATGAAATAAAAAAAGCAAGAAAGCAGATGAGATCACAACTGAGAAATTAAATAACAATTATCCCAAACTACTCTCTGATGCCCATCATCTTTTTTTTCTTAAAAAGCAAAAGTCTTCCAATGAGGCTATATAATTACAAGTCATAGACCAACATAATTTCTGAAAAAAAAATCAAAATTGCAAATGATTCAAAAGGCAATGAAGAGGCTTTTGGTGGGTATAAGTAGGCAACAGGATACTACCAATGATGGTAATAGAAACTATATAGAATAGAAATAGAAACACATAGAAACTAATGTTAAACATATCAACAATGACATATTTGATTGGAAGAGGAGGTGGGCTGATAGTCACATAGCAAGATCAATGCATAATAGATGAGCAGTGCATGTGTTGCCCTGGTATCTACAAAATATTAAAAGAGTTAAAGGAAGACCTCCAGAGTATTTGTAAGATCTTCTAAATAGAATTTGTGGAGAGAACATAAATACAAATTGCACAGGGTGATACAATATAGATGAATTGTCATCTGTTTCAGTGATTGGAGTGCCCAAATTGATGAAATCATGAATCCATTGAAATATTGAAGCATCATCACATGATAAAAAAAAAAAAGACCAGGCTACAAATGCATCGCTATCCTTGTTTAGTAGATGCAGTACAATTTAAGGGTGTGGGAGGGGGTGAGAACATGCCACAATTTTTCAAATCTTGTCTAACTTTTATCTCTTTTAAGCTTAAGTCTAAAATTTTGTACCTCCTAACAGTCTAAATCATAAGGCACAATAGTGTGGGAGAAAATTTTAATTGGATGAAAGTGAGTATCTGGTAAATAGCACATGGTGCATAAATACCTGGACATGAACAAAGAATGAGAAATAAAACCTTCTTGGGATTTGAAAGGGTGAACTTGGAGAAAGGAGTCATCTGAGAGAAAAGTCCAAGATAATTAGACAAATGAATATTTGTCTAACGAATTAATGAAATATAGAATAAAATAAGAACAAAGGTGATGGTGATAGAATTATGAAAGATTTCAGTAGATAAAATTTAAAAATCAAGTCATTTTGGAGAAATGAGAAACAAAAGAAAACATTCAACCAAAATAGATTATAAACATTCAAAATATTTTTTATTGAGACCTGGGAAAGACCTTAATCTAGCTGAGGGAGAAAGAAAGGAAAGATATAGACTCTCCCTGAGTGGTGTTTTCATCAAGCCAGGCAAGACACACTTGCTAAGTGTTGCTCCTTCTTTTTCTAGAAGTTTAAATGTTACCAAGTAGAACAAAGCTTCACCAAAACTGTTGCCATGTATAGGATACTGTCTCATCTTTTTTTTTTTTTCAGTATCTGTGTTCCACCTTCTTCCTGTCTCCTCCCACACTTTTCTTCACCGTCTCATTCCCAGGACCTTTTATTCAATTGGTAGTCAAAATCTCCCTAAGAGTTTGTGGATAGGTGTTATATCTGTGAATGAATGAAAAATCACTTATCAAACACTATATGCTAGACCATTGTGCTTTATTGCTTAGGTTCCTGCTTTCAGAGAGCTCACAATCTAAACAAGCCATTATGCTTACTGCCAAGGTTGACTTGACTTCTTGACTTCCATCATGAATTGGATTTTAGGGAGGCAGAGCTGAGCCTTAAAGTCATTAGCCTCAATCACTCTTCCAGAGTCAGTGGAGTTTGTGCCAAGACAAAGGACAAGAGGACTAGTGATGGCCCAGGATGCAGTGGGAAACCTTGGCCTTTCTACATTAAGGTCTTTTCCAGGTCTCAAACTGCCCATGCTCATTTAATTTAAAACATTATGATAAAAGATGGCCCAGTTTACCATCCCAAAGATATCAGTCTGGGGAGGCAAAACCTTCAGAGTTTGGGACCAGAAGTGAAAACAATTGCTATTTATATTTATTCCAAGCCATCAAAGTTTAAACAATAAGCCACAGAGGTTTGGGCTAGGATTGTTATTGGCAATTCAATGAAAGCCAGAATGGTTTGGGTTTAAAGGCTAGTCCAGTAGCTTCATTTAAACGCAATGGACATTTTTAAGGCCTGTTTTTTCAGAGCTATATTTCAAGAAATCAAAAATGAAAATTGCACAGGACAAACAAATCAATTGTCTCAGTCTTTTGAAAAAAATTAAAATGATAAGAAGAAATAGTGATTAATAATAATGACAGCAGCGTTTCCCAATTAGTGCACAATTTGATCAAGCTAGGCAAAACATAAAAAGGAGGGTTCAACAGTAGGTCAGATGGAAAGGCCCAGTGTTCCAAAGGGCAGAACAGCAGGTAAGAAGGTAGTGCACAGGGAGGTCTTGAAAATGTAGTTGACAAGGAAGATGCTGTGGCAGTGCAGATAAATGATCAGGCATCAATAAGCATTAAGTGTTGACTATGTCATAGGTGGGATCTTCATGCGTTCAAATCAGGCTACAGACACTTACTAGATGTGTGAAAGGCAGCTAGGTAGGTTAGGCCTATAGTCATCTTCTTGAGTTCAAATCTGGCCTCAAGCACTTACTAGCTGTGTGACCCTGGACAAATCACTTAACCCTGTTTGCTCAGTTTCCTCCTCTGTAAAATCAGCTGGAAAAAGAAATGGCAAACTACTCCAGTGTTTTTTGCCAAAAGGCATTACAGAGTTTTACACCATTGGAAACAAACACTAACAATAAAGGTTGTAGGCACTGTGTTAAATGCTGAGATACAAAGAAAGGCAAAGACATAGCACCTGCCCTCAAGGAGCTCACCTTCTATGAAGGGAAATGAGAAGTAAACTACGTACATATATAATTTGTACAGTAGAAAGTAATGGAGGTGGGGGAGTACTTGGGATTGAAGGGGAAGGCCTAGAAGACTTCCTTCAGAAATTGGGATGTGAATTGAGTCTTGAATGAAGAGGTTTTGCATTTTAATAAGGACCTCTGGAAGGACATTTGATATTTAAAGGTAGGGACATATAATAGTGGAATATCAGGCAGTGAGACAAACGGAAGTAGGGGAGGGATGTTCGCGTCCCACCTCATGCTTCTGAAATTGCATCATTCCTTTTGACCAGAGTGCCCTCACTTCCCCCTCCCATTTGAAATTCTACCCATCCTTGAAGACCCAATTCAAATGCATCCTCCTCTGTGAAACTTTCCCAGATTTCTCCATTCAGAAACAATCCTTCTATCCCTCTGAACTCCAATAAAGCTTTGTCATCATCTAATTCAACTTTATTCTAGTGATGGTGCTGTTCAGTCATTTCAGTCATGTCTGTTACCATAGTAAAGTGACCAAAAACCTCCCTAGAAACTGTCTTAGCCAGCAGACATTACATTTCAGGCAAAGAGGTATGATAAGCAGCACTAATATAAAATATAAACTCATTTGTAAAATATTACTTAGATGAAGATAGAATATAATATGCAGTATTGCCTCACAAAATTACAACATGTAGTTGTTGTGGTGTTTATCCTTTGTTTTTGAAGAGGGTCATGACATCAGGGAGATGATGATGTAACTTGCAGCTGACTTTGATTTTATGCAAAGTCACCAGCCTCACTTTATCCTCCAGAGACATCCGGATCCAGTGACTATTTGTAAGGATGACTGGGGATGGCCCAGGATGCAGTGGGAGACCGTGACCCTTTTAGGCTAAGGCCTTTTCAGGTCATACTTAGAGTGAGGTAATGCCCATTCAGTGAATAGGCCTCTTTGAGAAGTGAGTCAAGGGGTGGTCCCTTTAATTAGGAAGAAAAAGAAAAAAATCAATCTGGGAGGGGAAGACCCTCAGGGCTGCTGTTCCAAAGAGAAAGTTACCATTGACATTCACTCTAAGCCTGGAGGGCCCAAAATATGGCCTTTAAGTGGAGCTTGGGGGGGACCTATTGTGGTCCAATCTATGAATTTCAGAGTGAACTGGGTTTAAGGTTTTGTGAAAGAAAATAAGTAGTATGGCACTGAGGCAAAGAGTTTCAAAGTATTTCAAAGTGGAGAGTTACCAAAAGTATAAAAATAATCTTGAACTTTATTACTAACAAGAACAACAATTGACTAAAAAAAATTAGTGAGTGCTAACATATATGCCAACTTTTCCCAACACCAATTTTATGAGAATAAGGACATCCTGGACTTTCCCAAGCAATACTCCATAGTAGACCATATCTTTACAATCATTCAATTGACTGACAAGTATAAAAAATACAAGATTACAATATGTTTGTGGCAGAAAAAGTTTTTTAAAACACTTGATTTAGTGGAGGAAAGTATTACCTTAAAGGCTTTTCTCTAACAAGGTATCTCCCATGCACATGTCAAAATCATACAGAATTCCATAAAATATAGGTAAGGGGCAGAAGGCAGGAGCAAGGGGGGTTGTTACAACAGATAATTTTGTCCACTTGACCTTCTGGATACTAATATCAAGGAAGTCACAAAAAAAAAAAGACATAAGCTTGCTAAACGTCTTCACCATTGTCATTGGGAGAGATTCCCAAGTATCCACACTGTAAAAACAACCAAATGAGTAAGAATGCTTATTGTTCAAGCTGTATTCACTGAAGAGTAATGGTCTGAAGGAGATACATGGAGGAAAGAGACAAAGCTCTTGTGATTTTAAAGACATTTCTGTGAGATTTTTGTGTAATTTACTGAGGAAATAAAGCACACGCTTTCATGTTTCATTAATTCTTGGATCAACATGCCACAGCATTCAACAGAGATCATTGGTGAGCAATGAACTGGGCCCAGAATGGAACAGGAGAAGGAAAGGAGGCCAGATTGCCTTTAGGAAATTGTACAGTACTTTTAACAAGTCCAAGCTTCTCCCTGAAACAAAAATTCATCTCTTTAATTTTCCTCTTAATATGGTGTACCTACAAATCCTGGAATACTAGCCTCTGAAGAAGTTGAGGATCTCCCAAAGGGCAGAGGAGAAGTCCATTGTGGGCATGAACAGGATGTAACATTAAGAATCATACAGGAGAAGTAAGATAAGGAACATGTAGGAGAAATTTACGATGGGTTGGTCATATGTCAAGATCAAGAGGGTAATTAGAAGGCGACCTACATTTTCCATTGGTATCCATATAATATCCATGAAAAATGTCTCCAGTATGGATGTCTTGTGGCAGCATCAAGGGAGGAAGGATATGGAGGATGAAAGTGGTATAGGACAAACTGGCAGGGAAGTATAGGTTGTACCCTACATTGTTAGAGGAAAACCTCACATCACAGATCCATTGGAGTCTGTATCACCAAGGCAATATTCATTGCACTGACAGCAACTATGAATATATGGGCATAGTTCTGAATTGAAAAGTATAACAGACTTTTCATATAGAAGGCAGAAGAAAAACATTTATTCAGATACCAGAAAGCCAAATCCATCATAGTAACCAAGAAGTCAGTACACATTAGCACTGCAGGGAACAACGCCATTCTCCAGCCTTTCCCCTCCCCTGTCCCAGGGGCTTCTCACAAGCCCGCACTCAGGAGCCTAGCTGTGCCTGCCTGTGTCCTATGAACCCTCTATCCTAACTGCTCTCACCAGCTTCTCCATGTTCCCCCCATTCAGCATGTTCATCTCACCACATGTGATATAGGCTTCGATGAGATTTAAGCAGGTCACATGGGCCTATTAATGGGTGGGAAAGATGTTCAAATTAAGCAAAAATTACATTAACAATACAATTATACAATGGAGTATAATTGCTGATAATTAATAGAATGTTGAATCATAATGAGTTCACTATTGAAGTCTTTTTTTCCTCTTTTGGGACCCAGCTCAGGGGCACCTCTTCCATGAAACTTTCCCTGACCATCCCTTGACCCAAAAGGTCTTCCCTTCTTAAATCTCTCCTGTCACACTACTTGACTTCTCCTCAGCACTTTCTATATTCTAATTTAGATGTGTCTTTGTTCATGGTTAATTTCTCTCAGTATGGCATGGACTGATGTTTTTTCATCTATTATCATCAGTGTGTTATCTCTTTGAGGGTAACAACTATCTTTTTTCATCTGTATGGCTTTCCTCATAGTAGGTGCCTTGTAAATATTTCTGAAATTGTTGAATTGCTGTAATAGTTGCTAAACACTACCTTGTATATAGCCACTTTCTATTTATTTAGTACTTATTTTCATATATTCATTTGGTCTAAATAAAAGCCAGTGTGGTATAGTGGCTAATGGTCTAATCTTAAAGCTAGAAGACTTGAGGTCGAGTCGTGTCCCTGACACATCTTGGCTGTGTGACTCTAGGCAAGTCATTGAACCTCTCTGTGTCTCACTTACTTCATCTATACAATGAGAAAGGGGTTGGGGCTTGGAGTGGATGGTCTCTAAAGTGCCTTCCTAAATATAAATCTCATCCTATGATGTTTGTATGTGTTCTCTCCCCCAACAATATAAAAGATCCTTGAGACCAGGGAACCGTTTAATTTTTTTTCTTTTTTTGGTTTTGTCTATTCAACATCTAGCACAATGCCTGGCACGTGGTAAATACTTAAGAAATACTTGCTGATTCATCAAACATGAGACTCTCAACTCCCCCACTAAGTTTTGTGCTAAGAAAGGAATAGCTTTTAAAGCAAAAAAAAAGTTCTGCACCAATTTTGCCCCATTGTAAAACAAAAATAAACAAAAAAACCCCAACATATCGTGCCCCACTTTCATACACAGGTCCTGAAAGTTAAATGGTTCAACGAGCAACACACAGGCTTTAGAAATCTATGAGGCAGAAGAGAAAGGAGGGAAGATGCTCCCACACAACATATAAACGTGGCTTCCAAAATGGTGACGTTAAGAAGGTCTAGTTCCTTGGCAACAACTCAGAGAGAACATGTATCTTATCCCTGGATGAATGTTAGAGCTTTTATTAGGGTTCTGGCATGATCGTCCTGTATGATCACTGCATGTTTACATGGAAGGCCAATTCCAGAAAGGCTTCCAGAACATTTGACGAAAACAAAATAAAAATTGTTGCTCAGCCTATCTGAGGTCGGATTCCATGGTGTTGTTATCATCTTTTGAAGTAGTTACCACGTTGTTACTGATACGGGCTGGTGAAACGCCATTCCAGACCTGCTTCGCCATGCTTATGTAACCGATCAGTGAGTGCAAACCTGCAGGTCCTCTATTCAGCCTGGTAAACATGGGCTTCTCTGTCAGTTTCCATTGTTCTTCCAAGTATACTTGCCACCTTATCTGGCAACAGCTTTCTTTAAGACTGCTTCTCATGTGAAATAATCTTTCACCACAGAGGCCAGAATATCCTTAGCACAAGAAGAGACATTTATCTTGCTGTTAATGGTTAATTAATTTTGAAAATGTATATTACAACACAATAAAAAAAGAAAAAAAGAAAAAGCCAAGCTGGACAATAGAGCAAAATGTCCCTTCTTCAAATTGACTCCTATTTAGTTTTTCCAATGTCATCCAAAACACAGATAACTTTTCTTTCGTGAATTGTTCTCCTGAATGATTTATACATGTTGTGTTATCTGAGGCCCTTTCCAGGTCCCCTGGTGGATTCAGCCAGCCATCAGCTGCATAACTGTTAATTTTAACACTATAAAAGGTTCTGATGCTGAGGAGATAACGTTGGTGGAAGAATTAATTGAAATGTATCTCCCAATCACACTGGTTTCCTACTTCTAGTTTCACACACAAAAATTGTGCATTGAATTTAAGGTTAAAATAAATGTACATCTTTTGCTGCTCATTAGACTTTATGACTGGTTGAAATAGGTCCAACTTTTTTCTACCATTCACAACCATGATACTCTTGCTGTTTATAGCTCACACAATATCCTCCTTAGTGTCCACAGTAGGCACTGATGAGGAGACACAGGACAAGAGGAGAAAGAGAGAAGGGAAAAGGAATGAATGGGATGAGAAATGGGAAATGAGAGCAAGAGAAGAATGAAAAGAAATGAGAATTCTAGTCTCCATAGCACTGGATCTGCTGTCAAATCTTCTTGTCTCTAACACACTAAGTTTTCCAGATGTTTCTGTCTCACAAAGAAATGAGTATAGATTGATAACAGTGTCCCATTCCCTAAATTTTCTAAGTTTACATTTGTAGATTTTCTAAGTATACAGATTTGCACAGAGCTCTAGATCCTACCACACCATCTTAACCAGAAGGAAGTACAAGGGAACACTATCAAAGACTCTCCCTCTTCTGACATTGAATGAGTCCTCCTAATGACAATTTTCTTGAAATTTAAGTCAGAACTATATAATACAGCAATGAAAGCTACTTTCTGCTAAACTGCATTATCATAAGTGACATTTTTTCACACAGTTAAATACTAAATACTTTTCTTCTATATTAGACCTTTAGTAAACAAAAAAAAATACTTTTCCTAACATGAAGAAGATTCAAGGTTATGTGCCTGCAATTTCAGGGCACAAAAGCTCAGTTCCTCAAAGGCAAGAGAAATACCAAGTAATTTTGGGGCACACCTTTATATTTTGTATTAAGGCATAAGAGTATCTGCTAAATCTTTCTATAATACATCTTGACAATAGCATATATGAGGTCAGAAATGGGCAAAATTTACTCCTTACTACTTTGAAAGAGATAATTCCAGTCTTGTTAGAAATCCATGTCTTTAGTTGCATTTGCTCTATAAGCTGAATGTAGGTAGGTAAAATTGTAGAAAGAATTACAATGCAATAATTGAAAACCAATGATTTTTCTAAGCCAGGAATATTGAGTATTTTATTTTGTTTTTTTAAATCCATACTATAATGGGCACTTAGGAACACAGCAGAGAAAGAGAGATGCTCTAAAAAGTATGAAGAAACTGCATAACAGAGCAACCAGATATATAAATAGAATAATACAAAGATATCCAACCTACTGCAAAGCTAGAATTCAATTCTCCTTCAACATAAGTGTACCTCAAAATTGGCTTATGGATACTACATGAGAAACAGAACTTAAAGCCATGACATAGTTTAGAAAAGTTAAATTATGCCATGCTTTATACTAATTTTTATTTATTGAACATAGATAAAAATATAATTGTCATCTGGTACACTAGAAATCATCCACTTATCAAGTAGAAATTTAGGCATTCTCAATGACAGGAATCAGTAAGTAACAGACTTTTAAAAGTAATATTCTACAGTAGCCCACAACTTTAAACTAAAAGAGATGAAGAAAACAAGATTTTACTTTATTTAGTATTTGTTAATTATAAAATATCATTTGATTCAATCTAGCAAAACAGTATTTTAGAGGCTATCTTTCAACAAGGTGTCTCCCATACATACATGAAAATCATTCAAGATGTTGAAACATAGAACAATAGAGAAAACCTTGCTCCATGATCCTCTCATCATAAATTGCAGGCCTAGCATGAGACTGAGAGACATATACTTACCAAAGGTATTTCCCATAGTGATGGAGATCTAGTACAGATTCCAAGTTGAAAAGAGATCCTCCGTTAATAATGAGGTCCTCCAAAGGCTTCTGTCTGTGGATAACCTGAGATTGGTTACATAAGCCCTAGGATATTACATATCATCCCAGAAAGATAAATAATCATTGAAAAGAGTTTGGTATATCTACAGTAGAGAAACCAAGTGGATGAAGAATCTCTATTGCCCAGATTATGACACACATTTAGATGGACAATATACGAAGTTTATCCATTATAAAGTATATATACAAATGGGACAGACAGTACAAATGGAAATTAATTGGGTCCAGAATTAATCAACAGAAGGAGAGTAGGTTGTATTGCCTTCAGGAAACTGCAAAGCTCATTTAATGACCCCAAATTCTTACAGAAACAACAGCTCCTTTTTTAAATACCAATATTTTGTCAGTATTATTATATGACTGTGAGACATAAAACATAGAAATTTCTGAAGAATTAAAAATGAGCATCATACAGAAAGCAACAGAAAGATGCATGGTGAACAAGATAATTTAAGCTGTAATATAACCAGTGAGGAATTCTAAAGAAGTTTAATCAAGTTACCAGGAAACTGCACCAGTGTAAAAGAAGATGGGACTGGTTGTCCTCCTTGACTGGCTATGTTCAAATGATGAGGCTAAGCCTCAGCCCCAGTGAAGAGAGAGACCATAGGTCTTTATCTGGAACCTCTATATGGACATGGGGCCCCCAACTACATGGTTCTACTACTGTTTTTTTCTTAATTGTGTTTATTCTTTCCAATTTATATGTGAAGGAAATTGAAGATGGCTACAACTTTTTGAGCTTCAAAAGGTAAAAATATCTGGTCAACAGAAGACTAAGAGGTGAAGCCCATGCCAGCTCTTGAAGCCAATCAGCCTAGAATTGAAGAGCTAAAGAAAAACCTTGAGGACCCAAGACAGGAGAAAGGCCCTGAGGAATGACCTGAGGGACCTAGCTCAGAGGCAGCTTAAAGCAGAACTCATCCAACAGCTATGATGTTTTTGGAAATGAACTGGGTAGAACCAATGCTATAGAGAAACTGTTCTAAGTTTGAGCCCACTCTCCCCAGGAACATAGGCAATGTAAGAGAGAGTATATCTCTTTCTCTACCCCTTCTTCTAGAGTCTTTTGTGGGGAAGAGAAGTTTGTGCTTCTGTTTTCGTTGCATCTTTGCAGTAAATTCTTTTTAAAAAGCAGTGGGGGAAAAGCAAGATTGTCTGGTTACCTGCTGAGGGCAATGGATCATAGACACACTGACTGCTCCATTGATATTCTTACAATGTCAGGAAAATGTGAGGATCATTGAGTGGACTTCCTCTGGCAAACTTATGGGAGGTCATGGGCCATAGGATGGTCATCCATGGATGGATTATGAACTCCACCACTAGAACAAGTATCCAAATCAGTGAGAGCACAGGTTCATTTGCATATCCAGTAGACTAACAATCCCTTAAGGTTAGGGATTATTTCATTTAGTGCCTAGTGCTATATTTGGCTATATTGTTGACTTGACTTGAATTATTATATCCTAAAGAATACTTTTAGATAACGGAATTTTTTTCAGTGGTACAAGACTAGGCTTTAATGGGTAGAAATGAATTATATAGGTATATCATGTAATAGTTCTCTAATAAGGGGGTTGAGGGGTGTGTGTGTGTGTGTGTGTGTGTGTGTGTGTGTGTCTGTTTGATAGGGGGAAAGTTAACTGACTATAATGGGAAGAAAAAGTCACATTGTGGATTTGTTCATATTATTTAGTATCAATCAAATAACAGAAAGCTCAAGATTATATTGATAATAATTATCCTGAAACCAAAATGATCTTGCCAACAACAAAAAATGGCATTTGTCCCCTCTCTTTTAAATATTATAATTTGCCTTTTAAAAGTATAAAAAAATGAAGCAACAAGCATCATGAGGCTTGCCAACTGGATACTGTATCTAATATGTTTTTTAAAAAGCCCAAGAATTAGCATTTAACCAAAGAAACCAATTATTGCTTATACATTTAGAACTTCTCTTCTTTACTGTCACAGTTACTATTCTAAAAATTCTTATACCCTTAGGACTCTCTGCTTCCGTCCCCACTTCCATAATTCCTTTACCATCAGTTTTGCTATGATTTATCCAGCTTCTCTCCTTCTTCTCTCTCCGTCTCTTCTCTCTTTTTTTTTTAGTTCCGCCTTTCTCTCTGCTTTTCTTCCCTTACCCAAAAATGACTGCATGAAACTGCAACAAGCATTGTCTCATCAACATTCTGCACCACTGCCCTTCCTAGTGGGAGGGATAAACTCCCTCTTGCTCCCCCAAACATACGCAGAAACATATGGAGAAGAGATAAAAAGAAAAGGAGTGAACAGAAAAAGCCTTCTTAATTGTGCCTCCTTGCTTTCTATGGCGCCCCTTCCCAACACACTGTAAGTAAAGAAACTAGCATATGTTCTGCATGTGTATTCCTGGCAACACACACCGACTCATGCATTGTTAGTGATGTGACATTGTTTAGCTGCTTAAAGCCAATTCTGAGAGGGTCAAACATCATTTCTATCGTTGGGTTACTGGTCTCATTATTTTAACCCCCAGTGAAAGAAGGGCAAGTCTGAGAACTCTGCTACGTAGTCTTTACAAAATAAATGGACACAGAACTTCTTTCTTCTATAAAGTCAACATTGGGCATATAAAATACATTGTCCATTGTGAATTAACTCAACATAGCCATGTGATCAAGTCAGTTCCAGAACCAACCTTTCTACCACTTCAGATTCTAGCTAGTTTTTATTCCCAATGCCTGTTGATCTTTTAATCTTTCTATAGAAAATCTAAATGTACCACCATACCTGTAATAACCTCAAAAAGATTTACCTGGTTTAACTCAAAATTTAATTAGTACATTTCTGTGAGTGCATGTTTCCATGACATCATGACAGAGCCTGATCTGAATTCATACTTGAATAAAATGTTCTTCTGGGTATCCTCAGGAGAAAGCCAATCTCAACCAAAAGAGCAAAATGGCAAAAAGAAGACACAGTGATGATTATATTTAACTGGTGGTACACAAAAAGATTTTAGTGGCATTTGGGTCCACAAAGACTAAACAAGTAAGTTCATTTTGAAATGTGTATATCCATCATGATGAAAATTTACTTGGGAAACCACTAAAATAATGTGATGTATGGCAAAGTATGCCAACAAATATACACGGTAAGTAACACTTTTTTGAATAACTACTACATATTCCTATGAATAATACCATGGCTATAGTGATAATGATAATAACACAGCTAACATTTATATAGTGCCTACTGTGTGCCAGGCACTGTTTTATAATTATTATCTCATCTGATCCTTACAACAATCCTGGGAGGTAGGTGTTATTATTATCCCCATTTTATAGATGAGGAAACTAAGCTAAACAGAGGTTAAGTGACTTGCCCAGGGTCACACAGCTAGTAACGTCTATAAGAGGTAAAGTGGTATAAAGAATACTTGGTTCAGGAGTTAGAACAGCCTGGGTACATGTTCCTCCTTTGACTCAAACTGGTATTGTGACCATCACCAAGTCTAGTGCCCCAGGTGACTTTGCTGCACTAACTTGCAGAGGTTGCCCAATCTACATTGCTAGAGGTAGTATCTTTACAGAAAAATCCCTACACTGATTAAATCACAGGTTTATGAAAAAAAAAAGGTACAGCATGGTTAATGAAGTCAGTTAATGTTTTTTATGTTATTAAGGTGAACATTTAGATTTGGGATCTGGGGCCAGATCTTTAATTTCTTTTTAAAAGTCAAATTTTATTGCTATCTTTTGTTTTTCATCTCTTATTTTTAAACACACACACATGTATATATGTGTATACGTATATACATGTATGTATATACATATGTATGCATGTATTTTATGTATTTCCCTCTTACAGAGGGTCATACCTTAAACAAAGAAGTTCAGCAAAATAAGACAACATATTGAAACAGTCTGCAATAATAAACATCCAGAGTCCTTTGCAAAGAAACAGGGAGATGAGCCTTCTTGGGGTCAAGCTTGGTCATCATAATTTCCCAGAATGCAGTTTTGTTTTGTTACTTGTTTAGTCATTAAGATCTGGGGTTTCATTGATACAGGGAGCATCCCCACATGGAAATTCCTGTGGCCAATGCAGATCAGCACCTCTTTAGCAACTGTGCTGAGCCAGGAGTCAGGAAGACCTGAGATCAAATCCTGCCACAGACACAGATTACCTGTGTGACCCTGGGCAAGTCATTTCACCTCTGTCTGCCTCAGTTTCCCCATCTGTACAATGGGGATAATAACAGCATATCCATCTCCCAGATTATTGTGCGGATCAAGTGAGATAATATTTATAAAGGACTTAGCGCAGTGTCTGGCACATAGTAAGCACTCTAAAAATGTTACTTATTATCATTAGCCGCAGGTCACATAGCCAGAGGCAAGAGGCAGGTTTGAATTCAGGTTCCTCTGACTCTGAAGCTGGCCTTGCAGCCATTATTTGTTAGGTTTTTTTTGGTTGTTGTTCAATTTGGGGTTTTCTTGGTAAAGATGCTAGGTTGCCATTTCCCTCTCCAGTTCATTTCACAGATGAAGAAACCAAGGCAAACAGGGTTAAAGTGTGACCAGGGTCACACAGCTATTAAGTGTCAAACAACCAGATTTGAACTCAGGAAGATGAGTCTTCCTGACTCTAAGCCTGGCACTCTATTTACCATACCACCTACCTTCCCCTGTATCCACTATACCATGATTACTGGGGTGTAGAGGTATTACGAGTAAGAGATAAATTTGCTTGATTTATTAATCATTTGTAGTTGAAAATATATAAATATAACTTGTAAAGCTTCCTACTTCCAAAACCTGTGAAGCAAAAGGATTAATTCACCTCTATATTTCTCTAGGTATGCAATTAACAGCCAGAAAGGTCCTTAAAGATTATCTAGCCCAAACCCCTAATTTTACCAGTGCAGAAACTGAGGCTCGAAGGTACCCTGTATGCAAGTCCATTTCTGTTTCTATCACACCACAGCTATACTCTCTTTCCTCTGGATCTTTTATCTCCATCCCTGTAAAAAACAAAATAAACAGATAAAGCACAACCCAAATTGCTTTCATGCCTTTTGTGCTTCTGATAGTGAGGAGTGATCCCAAAACCAAGGTGTGGAAGCAAAGGTACAGAATAGTACATGTAGCTGGACCAGGAGTCACTGGCATTTCCATTGCAGCAACTGGGGGCCAGAGAATACAGAGGTATATACACCATGCCATAGGCTGTTGCCAAGCTACTCCACCCCTCCATTTTCCTACTGGGGCTTTCATGGCGAGTGCCATACGCAGGCTACCAGGTGAAACATGTTGCTCCTGTTCTGCCTCTGGGCTGGGTTCAGGGCTAGCCACGCTTCACAGACTGCCTGCTGCTAATACAGCTAACAGTTTAATGAACAAGAAACTATGCAGAAGCCTTGAGGTTAAAGGTTAACATCTTTATTGAGTATTCACACATGATATCCCTGCTCTTTAAAACTAGGGACTCTGGAAGGCTGTACTTAGTCCCTGTGGATAGAGTAGGATTATTCTCCTGCGTAGGCACTAATCCACTCTAGGCCTATAAATCCATCCTCACAAGAGATTTAACCTCTTAGCCTGATTGTATGATAATTCTATCTCCAGGAGGCTTTCACTGGTTGGTGAACTCCCAAGCAGCACAGACTATGCTTCTCTTTGTTTTATCACCCTTTGGCTCTTTGAATTAACTTTCTGCCATTCAGACTGTTTGGGGCTTAACACAGATTGTGATTGGGAGCCCAGAGTTATATGTCTATGCACATAGAGAGAACTGTGGTCTGCTTCTGGTCACTTACATTTGAGATAGCCCAAAACTTGGAAAAGCATTTTGTCGAACGCTGAGTAGTGGGAAAAACTAGAGAATTTCAGAACTGTCGTCCTCAGTAACCTCCTTCCATCAAGAGACTTCTAACAGCATTACAGAATCTGAAGCCAGTTGTGGCCCAAGATTTTGAAGTTTGGTTGTCATAAATTTCCCCCTTTTGACTTGGATGGACTTCCATGCAAAAATGACAAAATTTTAAAAGCCCTGGAGGCTGTGCTCTACTAATTGTCTGAGAGGTCTTGGACCCAAACATGGCATCTTTGCCTATTCCAACCATCTTTTTGCTGTTCACTCTGGTGCTGTGATGGAGAGTATCCTATCTAGACCATAACTACTTGAATCTGTGCTAATAAACTGATTTCTACTTGTATCAAAGGAAATAAAAGTTTCTATTTCAGTTTTAGCAATTCAAACATACCTTGGCCTAGTCCAGCCCCCATAGCTGAAAACTTGAAATTTGTCATGGCAGCACCTTGAAAAGTTCCAAGGCCAAAGTGAAGTGAGCAGAACCAGGAGAACATGATACACAGTAACAATAATGTTGTATGCTGATGTAAACAACTTAGCAATTCCAAAAGACTTCAATGAAAAATGCTAGCCACCTCCAGAGAAAGATCTGATGGAGTCTGAATATAAATTTAAGCATACTTTCTAAAATTTTCTTTTTCTTTTTTTTGTTCAGTGTTTTCTTTTGCAATATTGCTAAATAAGGAAATGTGTTTTGCATAACTTCACATGTAGAATCTATATCAATTGTTTGCTTTCTCAAGGAGAAGCAGTAATAGAATTTAGAACTCAAAATTTTAAAAAGAGAATGTTAAAAAATGTTTATTTGTAATTGAGAACTATTTAATGAAATACCATGTTAAGAGAGGGAAAAAATTTACATGGTACATGCTACCAAATAACATAAATTTACTCTCTGGGCATCGCCTCCCCAGCCTTGCCCTTCCTGCCTTAGAGAAACTTCTACCTTGGCACATCCCACCCTGTCCCTTCTTGATTAGTGACTGTTTACCTAACCACAATTCACTTTCCTCCTCACTCTCTAACCATCTTCTCAACAGCCATTTTGCTCCAAACAGATTTTCTTTCCTTGGATACAAAGTAGGAATTACCTAGCATTTCATGGTCAGCCATTTGGTGGAGATTATGGAATTTAGGGTATATCTTCATTTTAGTATCTTAGGATTTATTCCCCTATTGACACCAATATTAATTTCCCCAAATCACCCAATGGCAGAGGCAGACATGGAATGCAAGCCTTTTGATTCTAAGTGCAATACTTCATTCACTACCTTACGCAACACTGGTCCACGTAGGCAAATGGTTGGCTGACATTGGAAGACCCATCAGCAAAATTAAGATGAAAGACCCAGAAAGAGAAAACCTAACACCTGAAAAAATTAGCAAGCCACATAGGAAATGGTCATGGGAGAACAAGGCATAGATACCATATACAGAAGAAGAGGGCTAAAAAAGTCAGAATGGGCCAGTAGCAACATTAATTCATCAATCTGCTCCTTCAATGAACGCTGATTAGGCACTCTTTACATCCATCAAGACAGACTAGATACTGAGCCAGTGAGTAGCTGACCTAAGACTTCTTCTATTCCATTCTTAGGGACAGGAGTACTCCCAGAATGTGGGGCAAAGCTAAGCCTGTAAGCAGCCTTAGTAGCCCCAGCTATGAGGTGTAGAGATTGCAGAGACTGGAAGACAAGCAGACTATTAAAGAAACTAGAAATAGTGCACACACACACACACACACACACACACACACACACACACACACCCCCTAAAACATCTGTTTCATTGTCAAAACTTTCAAGTGTTTAACATTCTGAGTAGTAGAAAACTTGCCTCAATTTGGAAGATCTGTAGTTGGATTTCAGAAGACACAAGAAAGATAATTGATTCAGATGTCACCATTATCTCAGCAAAACTTATTGTACATAGTATAATATGCATTATACATAGTAACACATTTTTTAGAACATTTTGCGGAGAAACGAAAAACTTGAAGAGCCATTCTTATCAATAGGCAGATGTGCTGTGGCATCCTGCAATCAAGCCAAAGGTCAGGTTTTCCACATGCAGCAAACAGAAATCACAGTGTGAAATTTCTCAGCATCAGACCACCCTTCCCTTTGTCACCTTGCAATAAACACACTACTATCCCACACTACCAGGTATTTGGCACAATGTTTCCCAATCAGTCAATGAAGGCTACAGAATAGGCAGTGGATGAAGAAAACCTTCCTGCCAACTGATATCCTAAAATGCTTTTTAAAAGATATTTCTAAAAAGGAAAAACAAGTCCTCATTCACATTTTGATTTTTGTAGGTTGTATGCAATCAGCAATTTAAATGAGATAATAATTATAGGAGTTCACAATTAAATGGTATTTTACTGTTTGTAGAGTGCTTTCCCCAGAACAAGCCTTTGAGGGTGGTTGTACAAATATTGTCACTCATTTTATGGAAGAGCAGAGTGTCATGGAGGCTCCTAGTAACTTGCCCATCATCACAATAACAGTATTATAATCAGGACTCGATTCTACACTTTCTGACTTCAAGTATAATGTTTCCTTCCAATATGCCCCTACATATGGAGACATTCTGTGATTTTCAGTTTGCTAACTTTTGCCACTCCACTCAGTCAAGACTAAGATGTTTATCTCAAGCTACACTTCCTGTCACCTTTGTCCACATCTTTATTGATCCTAGAGTTAACACTTGGATACATAAACACCACCCTGAATGCAGTGTTATTTAAAATATGACTGCCAGGAAACCATGGAGTCTAAAAGTGGGGAATGTTTGGATCTCTATTGATAAAAGTTTATCCATGGAACTTCCAAAATTTCCAAAAAAAAACCAAACCCCAAACTCTAAATATATACTTCTCAGAATGCAAGGACCTCACCACCCTTCACCTCCAAATTTGCACTTCAAATTCCTGCTGTATTGCCTACGGACTTCTGATTGGTGAACATAGCCCATCCCAGACACCCAAAACTGCTCCTCAGTCATCTTCATGGGATGTTGCCTTCTGTGTACCCTTCCCAACCCACCTCTTTCCACTTCTACCTCTAGGAACTATATTCAAATCAGCGTACCCATTCCTGATAAGGACATGTTCATCAATTGCCCTATGATCTCACTCACAACCCCTTACCATCACAGATTAAAATACCCCTCCCTGGACACCACCTTCAAGAATGTAAGTTTCTTGAGAGCAGAGAAAATCTTGTTTTTTGTATGTTTCCCCAGTAATTAGTACACTGCCTAGCACATACTAAGTACTTAATAAATATTATTTCTTTTTTTTTTAACTCAAAGATTTTTCCTGAAAGGAAAATAGTTAAAGCTTTAAAAAAAGAAATCGGTTGCCCTTACACAGAGATGCTATTAATCTCCTGTAAATGAACCAATTCTTAAAGAAGTCGTGTGGTAGAGTGGATAAGTTCTGGATTTAAAGTCTGAGGACACGGTAACTCTGTTGCTTAGCATGTGATAATAATTTAATCTCTCTGAGGTATGATTTTCTTCTCTATGTTCCCTACAATTTTCCCTATACAACTACAGGAAATGACTGTGAGTTTTTACCTTCAGTAATGTGAAAAGTAGAACATCATTTTGTAGAAATTAAAGTAAAATCTCCTAACTTTAAGCTCCAGCAATTCAGAATTTGTTAGGTCAGTTGAGAATGACTGAAGTTTAAGGAGAAAAGGTCTGTCAAAGATACCTATTATCACCACTACAATTTAACATAGTCCTATAAATTTTAACTATAGTGATTAGACAAGAGAGAAATCAAGGGATAAGCATAGGTAAAGAGAAAAAGAAATTAAGTTTTTTGCAAATGATATGATGATTTGCTTAGAACATCTAAAAGAATCAACTAAAAAGTTAATTGAAGAGTAAATTCAGAAAAGTTGAAAGATATATCTACATAAATCATCAATATTCTTGTATATAACTAAGAAAACCCAGCAGGAAGATCTAGAAAGAAAAAATTCACTCAAAATAACTCAAAAAGGACATAAATATTTCAAAGTCTATTTACCAAGTGATATCCAGGAATTATATGACTCTAACTATTAGAAAAAAACTTTTGGCAAAAATCAAGTCAGGCCTAAAGGATTGGAGAAATATTAATTGCTCATGTAAAAGTTGAGGTAATGTAGTAAAAATAGTAATGCTACCTAAATTAATTTACTTATCTATGCTGTACCAATGAAATTATGGAAGGATTACTATATGAAGCTAGAAAAGAATAAAAGTTTACATGGAGAAACAAAAGATGACTTACCTCAAGGTAATAATGAAAAAAGTGCCAAATCTCAAACTATACTATAAATCAGTAATTATTAAAATAATTTGTTACTAGTTAAAAGAAAAGGGGCTATTATAGAAACCAATCATGTAAACATGATTGCAAAGTATTATGTCTTCAGCTTATATTTTAAGGACTTTAGCACATTGATATGTGGGGGTTTTTTGAGCGGAGGGGGACAAACCTCTGATTTTATTGAAATAGGAAAATCTTGGTGAGACAACTTTTCTCTAACAAGGTGGGTAGCAACCATGGGGCAACTTATATAGTTTTAGAGGTCAAGTGATTTGTCCAGTAAGTATCAGAGGTAAGACTTGACCCAGTCTTTCTGACAACAAGGCTGGTTTTCTATCCATATTCCAGGTTACTTCTGGGTAGAGAGAGCGATGTAAACCTATTTATTCCTCAAAGGAGGCACTGCAAAACCTTGACTTGGAAGCATATAATTTGTAATATAAACATGAAATGTTAAATTTGGAAGAGAAATTAGAGGTCATCTAATCCAACTTCACAGCAGAAGAGTTACCTTTAAAACCATTCTAATATAAGGAACTCAGTGTGCTGATTCACACATACAAACACATATATACACACACATATGTGTATATACATAGATACATTTACATATACACATATACAGGGATAGATGATAGATAGATAGATAGATAGATATCATTATCAAGGCAGAAATTTGTTTTGCCTGACTATGCAAAATTGTTACCAGGGCTTTGTTTTTCTTTTTTTGAATGAGGATAAAGAGTGAGGACGGGATTGGAGGGAAAGAAGACAAATTTTGGTTAATAAATAACCAATTGGCCTTTATTTGGGTATTTCTAGTAATGGAAACTTCATTATTTGTGAAACAGTGATATTGCCGCTTATTATTATTTTGTCCCAAAAGTAATGGAGGGAGATTAATTTGCAGTTATTGTCCTTCGAAGTGTAACACTCTGTGTGTGTGTGTGTGTGTGTGTGTGTGTGTGTGTGTGAATGCTCATTTCATTTTATTTCTCTGAGTTTTCTAAAAAAAATTTTCTTAGGAACTTCTCCAGCATTCTCCTATTTGGTTATTCTATAAAAAGGAAAGCAGGTTTTCCCAGAACAACGTATCTCTCATAAAGCCATTTTAAAATGAGTAGATGAAGAAACTAGATATTTAGTTATACAATTTTTGATGCAATTCCATAATGCCATAGGCAATATAGTTCAACATAAAACTAAGCAAAGGTCTTTACTAAGAAAAAGCAAAGCTGATTTAATTACATACTATTTGTAATTTAATAATTTTTTCAATCAGAGAATTGTAAGACTTTCAAGTGTTCAAATTCAGCCACTTCTGATCTATGGATTAAGAGGGGGGAAACATCCTTTTCTATTTTGCTTTGGGTTTTTTTTTCAGACTTGAAAAATGGCCTAATTGCTAGAAATGAAATATTTTGATTTACTATTTTTACTAAATAACAAGTGCCTAGAAATGTTGTTAAATTAGAACTAAAACTTCAACAGTAACTCAAGTTGTTTTTTGTACTTTAAGTGGTGTAGGTAGTGTTCCTTTTCTCTACATTGCCACTATATCTTTCCCTCTACCAAATCTCCTTTTTTTTATATTGCCCACACTAGCCCTCTAGCCTTGAGCTAGGTGCTACTGTATATCTTCTACCCAAAGAAGTTGGTCTACCTCACAAGAAAATTATGTCTGTCAACATTGTCACTGTTAGGGGGAGGAGCCAAGATGGCGGAGTAGAAAGATTCACATATACTAGCTCTGAACTCACAGACCATAAAATTCCTGTAAAGAAGAACTCCCAACAAATTCTGGAGCAGTGGAAGCCACACAACAACAGAGTGTAGGAGATTTCTGTTCCAGAGAGCCCTGAAAAGCTGACACCAAAGGTCCATTGTGCACCGAACCCAGAGCAGAGCCCAGCCCTTCCTTGGCTGTGTGGCTCCGAGAGGAGCAGATCCGAGCAGGCTTCAGGGACGGAATCTCCAGCAGCTGCGAAGGTCCATCCACCCACAGATGCTAAAGGTTAGTGAGAGAGGCCTGTTTGGTTCACCAAGAGGGGAGCGGGGTGTCTCCATAACTCAGGCCCCCTCAAGAGGCAGCAGCGGAGGCAGCAGCTGACAGGGGCTCCCAAAGCACGCAGGAGCTCGAATCCATTGTTGAAGGTCTCCATGTAAACCCCCTGAGGGAACTGAGCCCTGTGAGGCAGCCCTGCCCCTACCTGAGTACCTGAACTTAATCTCACACTGAATAGCAGCCCTGCCCCTGCTGAAAGTCCTGAGGCTGGGAAGCAGCATTTGAATCTCAGACCCCAAGCACTAGCTGGGTGGATCTGGAGGTGAGGTGGGCATGGAAAAGAATCTCAGAAGTCAAGTAACTCGCTGGGAAAATGCCCAGTAAAGGGAAAAAAAATAAGACCATAGAAGGTTACTTTCTTGGTGAACAGATATTTCCTCCTTTCCTTTCCAATGAGGAAGAACAATGCTTACCATCAGGGAAAGACATAGAAGTCAAGGCTTCTGTATCCCAAACATCCAAAATAAATATTCAATGGGCTCAGGCCATGGAAGAGCTCAAAAAAGGATTTTGAAAATCAAGTTGGAGAAGTGGAGGAAAAACTGGAAGGAGAAATGAGAGAGATGAAAGAAAAGCATGACAAGCAGGTCAACACCTTGCTAGAGGAGACCCAAAAAATGCTGAAGAAAATAACCCCTTGAAAAATAGGCTCACTCAATTGGCAAAAGAAGTTCAAAAAGCCAATGAGGAGAACAATGCTTTAAAAATCAGAATTAGCCAAATGGAAAAGGAGGTCCAAAAGCTCACTGAAGATAATAGTTCTCTCAAAATTAGAATGGAACAGATAGAGGCTAATGACTTTCTGAGAAACCAAGAAATCACAAAACAAAACCAAAAGAATGAAAAAATGGAAGAGAATGTGAAATATCTCATTGGAAAAACAACTGACCTGGAAAATAGATCCAGGAGAGACAATTTAAAAATTATGGGACTACCTGAAACTCATGATCAAAAAAAGAGCCTAGACATCATCTTTCATGAAATTATCAAGGAAAACTGCCCTGATATTCTAGAACCAGAGGGCAAAATAATTATTCCAAGAATCCACAGATCACCGCCTGAAAGAGATCCAAAAAGAAAAACTCCTAGGAATATTGTGGCCAAATTCCAGAATTCCCAGGTCAAGGAGAAAATATTGCAAGCAGCTAGAAAGAAACAATTCCAGTATTGTGGAAATACAATCAGGATAACACAAGATCTAGCAGCTTCTACATTAAGGGATCTAAGGGTGTGGAATATGATATTCCAGAAGTCAAAGGAACTAGGACTGAAACCAAGAATTACCTACCAAGCAAAACTGAGTATAATACTTCAGGGGAAAAAATGGTCTTTCAATGAAATTGAGGACTTCCAAGCATTCTTGATGAAAAGACCAGAGCTAAAAATAAAATTTGACTTTTAAACACAAGAATGAAAAGAAGCATGAAAAAGTAAACAGCAAAGAGAAGTCATAAGGGACTTACTAAAGTTGAACTGTTTACATTCCCACATAGAAAGACAGTATTTGCAACTCTTGAAACTTTTCAGTATCTGGGTAGTTGGTGGGATTACACACACACACACACACACACACACACACACACATGCACACACACATGCACACGCACATGCATGCACACAGAGACAGAGAGCACAGAGTGAATTGAATAGGATGGGATCATATCTTAAAAAAATGAAGTTAAGTGGTGAGAGAGAAATGTATTGGGAGGAGAGAGGGGGAAATGGAATGGGGCAATTTATCCCTCATAGAAGAGGCAGGTAGGAGACTTTTTAGTGGAGGGAAAAAGAGGGGAGCTGAGAGAAAAATGAAACGTTTACTCTCATCACATCTGACTAAAGGAAGGAATAAAATACACACTCACTTTGGTATGAAAACCTATCTTACAATGCAGGAAACTGGGGGAGAAGGGGACAAGCAGCATAGCGGGGATGATGGTAGGGAGGGTAATGGGAAGAGGGACCAATTTAAAATCAACACTCTTGGGGAGGGACAGGATCAAAAGAGAGAATAGAAGCGATGGGGGCCAAGATAGGAGAGAGGGAAATATAGTTAGTCTTACACAACATGACCATTATGGAAGTCATTTGCAAAACCACACAGATATGGCCTGTATTGAACTGCCTGCCTTCCCAAAGGAAATAGGTGGGGAGGGAGGGATGGGAAGAAGTTGGAACTCAAAGCTTTAGGAACAACTGTTGAGTTGTTCTTGCTACTAGGAAACAAGAAATACAGGTAATGAGGAATAGAAAGTTATCTGGCCCTACAGGGCAAAAGGAAAGATGGGGACAAGGGAAGGGAGGGATGATAGAAGGCAGATTGGTGATAGGGGAAATTAGAATGCTTGGGATATTGGAGTGGGGGAGGGGACAAATGAGGAGAAAATTTGGAACCCAAAATTTTGTGAAAATGAGTGTAAAAAGTTAAATAAATAAATTTATTAAAAAAAAACAAAAACATTGTCACTGTTACCACAATATACAGTAATTTCTCATACTAAATGTATTCATTAGAACATATTTTTTCTATTAAAAAACACTTCTCTCTTAACAATAACAATAGCTAGCATTTATATAGCACATGATTGTTTGAAAAGTGTCTTATGCCACACCAAGCGTTTTCACTAGAACATAGGTTTTTGTATTAAGAAACACTTTTCTCCTAACAACCACAGCAATAACGATATCAAAAACCATGGTCAGCACTTCAAGATTTACAATGTGTTTTACACCGTAGCAAGAATTTTCATTAGAATGTGGGTTTTCCATTAAGAAAATTACAGTAACAGTTATATTGGACATGAAGGTTTGCAAAATGCTTCATATCATCACATTTAATCTTTAAAACCCTGTGAGGCAGGTAGTGTTATCATCCCCATTTTATAATTGAGGAAACTGAGGCTGAGAGAAATTGTGACTTGCTTAATGTCACATGCCTAGTAAGGGTCTAAGGCAAGAGTTGGAATTTTGTCCTTCTGACTCCATGTCCAACATTATTCACTGGACCACCTCACTGCCTAGAGGAAATTGTATCACCCATTACCCCACAGTCTACGTTGATGATCAATGAATTTTCACCTTGTAGGGATCTCAGTCATCTCTTAATCCAACCCAAAGTTGAAAAAGAATCCCATCTAGGGATCTAGCCCCTAGTTTGAAGATCTACAGTAAACAGTTATTTTGCAAGGCAGCATAATGAAGGACTGATTGAATGGAACTACTGAGTAAAGATATGAAGAAATACAGGTTTCAGACATAATTTTATGTGTACATTTGAGAGTTATATTGCCAGCTGATTACAATAATAGTAAAAAAAAATGATAGCGAAAAAGTAATAGCTTAAGAAATAGTAAAAGTAGTTTTAAAATAGTAAAAAAAAAAATCCAACCAATATATATTTGTGATTTGAATTCCCCAGTTTTTTCCAATAATAGTAAAATAGCAACAATCATAGCAGGTTATAGACATTTTATTCCTATATTTGTGATTTGTATCCTCAGCTAATTCCAATATTTGTTAATAGTAATAGCTAATTAATGATACGATAGGTTTAGTAACAATAATGTCATCATGATCATGATGATAACTGACACTTACAACGATTTACAAAGTACTTCACATATGTTCTCCCTTTAATCCCCACAATGACATCCAAAAATACTGCAATCATAGAGATGAGGCATTTCAAAGCTGAGGCAACTGGATCTCCAAAAAGCAAAGTGACTAGTTCACTGCTTTAGTGACTCCTGCTTTAGCGATATTCTCAGCACTCCATGAGGCAACATGCAAAATAAGATCACACGTAAAAAAGGACAATTCAAAAGACATCAAAACAAAAGTAAATTTAAAAGATTTGCAAAATGAATTTAGCATGAAATTGAAATAAGTTAGCTATTACATATAATTCAACTTTAAGCTCCTTGCCTGTTAAGGCAAAACAAAAACATAACTGGCTATATAGTTCTCTTTCACTCATAAAAGGTAGCTTACAGGTTCCTTTGATCAGAAAAACTTTTGTCTTCTGCTGAATGTTAGGAGGAACTTATTATATAGTTATTTATATAAGGGATATCAGGTAATATTACCCAACCAACAATTGAGCAAGGGGAGTTGTAGAAAAGATTTTATCAGAGAGATATATGACTGGAGGAAAAATGGGCCAGTCATGTGGCAATGATGAGGGATAAAGACAGCCAAAGATATGGTATCCATGCAACATGCTACAAAAACCCTCAGCACATTGGGTGGATATCCTGTGAGAATTTATATAAAAACGTGAACAAGAGTCATAGGATAAATAGGCCTGCATGGGTTGCATTAGCATATTTATAGGGAGAACCCACATTGATGAAATCAATCAAGAAGCTTTTATTAAGAGTCTACTTTGTGTCAGGCTCCATTTGTTTTTGTATTTAACTTTATGTTGAAAACAAATCCCTCAAAGTATTGAACTATAGAAGTATTTGATAACATAACGGACAGTGTCTTCAACAATGCTTTTTTTAAGTGCAGGAATTTTTCATCAAATGTACATTCTATAAAAACTGTGGACCTGCCATCAAACTTTAACTCTAGGAAGACATATTCTAAAATAGTATGGTTTGGGTGCATAGTTTTCTGATAAGCTTAACATAAAGGAAAGATAAAGCTTAGAAATCTAGAGAAAGGGAAAGTTTAACATACATTAGGCTATCTCTTCCAAATATCTTTCTCAAAAAAGATTTTTGCAAGTGCTAGATTCCAAAGTTGAATACTCTATTGTCTGGATAAACCAATATTCTCTTATTATTGACTAAAGAATAATCCATATATTTTAGATCCAGACATGTAGGAAGCTGAGGTCATACTCTGATATGATAACTTAAGAGTCCAGAGAGCCGTGGATTTGGAGGCAGAGGAAATCACAGTTCAGAGGTCTGCCACTTACTATAACCTTTTCTACTCTGGGCAAGCCTTTAATCTCTTTGGACTTCAGTTTTTTCATTTGTAGAATGAGAATAGTTGTACTAGAGGACCTTAAAAGATCCTTCTAGCTCTAAATCTTTGATTTTTGGAGCATTCTACTTCTACACTGAGGTGATCCACAGGAATGTGTGGGTCTAGGGCCAAAAGTTTTCCTAAAACAAAATTTTGGAAAGATTAATATTTTTCTCAAAACAGTTTTGAAATTACCCATTATTTTGGATGGCTACTTACCTGAGTCCTGTAACAAAAAAGTATGGAAGAGTCCACTTCAGCCATGAACATGTTACAAGAGTTTGCTTCACAACTAACAAGAAAAGAAAAGACTCTGGTCAATGTGCCACAGAAGACCTAATGCTAAGTTGATTTTTGTCCTGTGATTGACCGCTTTTCCTTCCTACCCCTCAATCTCCAGGGTAAATTAAATGTAAAATGTACTCCTGTGTAACTAAATGGGTTGATCTTCTGGGATAGGGTGATTGAGGTTGGTTCATTTAAATAATGGAGAATGTCTGGTAGTCTTTTAAAAAGTCTCTTCATTTTTGAGTTCCAAATCTGCCACTCTCCTCTTCAGTAAATCCATTGTCACAGAAAGTTTCCATTCTTTCTTCTAAATAATCTATTCTCTGTTTTCTTTTAAAATTCTTCTTTAAAAGTTATAACGTATGTTCTCATTTCTTCCTTTATCTCATTTATTCATCCCCTAAACCAGGCTAGAGGTTCCTGGAGTTTTGCAGTTATCTTTGGGAAAGAGAGGGGTAAGATCTCATTCTTTGTATTCCAGTATTCTTCTTCTCTTCTGGAATTTTCACATCATTTTCTCTTGCTTTCTAGAATGTATTCATTTCACTGAGGCCACTTTAAGGTTGATTACTCATATTTTCAGTTTCTAGGTGAGTTTTTCTGAGGGTCTTCCTGATGGAAAATTTATTGAGTTCCATATTTGTTTCATTGATCTTTTTCTTGTTCTCATTTTAGTGCATTTCTTACTGTTTTGAGATGATGAAACTGGATTGAACATCTTGTTCTAACCCCAATTACAATTTTTAAACTACTATTTTTGATCAATTGGAGCTAAAAAAAAGTTTCATGGTGAAACCTATCCAATGGACTGGAATCTTCCCTTCACCCAAAATGAATGGTCTCATATAGGCCAGACAACTGGAAATGACAATTAGTAATTTCTTTACCTTTGGAAATTTTTAATAACCCCTTTCACTTGTTAGAGAAAGTAGGGGAGGCAATCTTAGAACACGACTTGCTACCCCAGTTGAAGATGTCCTTTTGTTGAAGGGCGGGGGGCACATTTTTGGGTTCAATTCAGCTTAAATATCCTGAGAGGCTGAGGTTAAATGTGGTTGTGAAGACAAATTCATGGTTGTCTATTGATTCATGATTCCTTCAGAAAGTTCATATCCAATGCCTATTATAACCTATTTTTTGTTATACTGTGTATCTTATAATAAAAAAAGTTTCCAAAAAAGATTTATCTGGTTTGCTAGATATATTGATCAAATTAGCTGGACAGTTCTTACTAATACCGACTAAGAATTTTGATTCACAAGTCCATCTCATTTCCCCGGGGACATAAAAAAGTTTGGGATGTTTTTTTTCCCCAAATACAATGAAGCATATTCAATCACATTGCTCTCACTGAAAACTATTATGAATAATTACTAGTCATTTAGCAAGAGAAAAAAATCCTTATTTTATTGGACATAAAATAAAAGAAAAATTGTAAATATTGTTTATTTTACCTTTGTACCATTAATATATAGAATAAAAATTTTAAAGTTGTTTAATTTAAAATTTTTCATCTTTATCTCATCTTCTTAGCTTGCATTTTAATGTGTCATAACTTATATAATGTAATTCAAATATGTAATGCATAAATAAATATACATATACCGGGGATGTGGGCAAAAATTTTTTACTGATACAGATACATGATCAATAAAGTTTGGAGACCATAGCTCTGAACAACTGCTTTAAACAATACCTCTAGACTATCCAAGAAAGGATTATACTTACTACGGTAGAATAGAAACCATGCCTAGTAATTTTTAAAGAAATTTTTGGAGCCTAAGTTTTGTTTTTGTTTTTTTTATCTCACTCAGCCTGGGAGTACAGGTCCTATCTCCACTGCTGATCAGCATGGGACATTGAATTTGTTCCATTTCCAGCTATGACTGGTTGGACCTCCTTAGACAGTTTGATCTCCCCACTTTCTGCCACAGCCAACCTTGCTTCCAGTGGGCTCACCATAGTGGTACATAACTTAAGGCCATTTAACCTAATTTAACAAATTTAACAAAACCTAAGTTTGTCCCTCTGCTGCTCAATATTCCCAAACTCAATCCCTGAATCCCTGCTTCCCCCCGCTTCCCCAGTCTCAGCCTCCCTGGTAATGAGGTAATCCACTCACTCCTCATTTTTGCATTTGTTCAGTCATTTTTCAGTCAAAACTGACTTTTCGTGGCAAAGATACTAGAATGATTTGCCTTTTCCTACTCCAGCCATTTTACAGATGAAGAAAGAAGCCAAGGCAAACAGGGTTAAGTGACTTGCCCACGCTCATACAGTAGCAAGTGTCTTGGTTCATTTTTTAACTCAGATCTTCCTGACTCCAGGCCTGGTACTCTATCTACTGCACCACCTGAATTTCCCCAATGCCCCAGTGGGTCTTAGTAATATTACCTCTTCACTAATAAGTTGACCTATACAGATTTTAATTAAATATAACCAAAGTTGACTTGCAGTATACTGAGTATATTTTACTTTATTAAAAAAAAAAAAACCCCAAAAAAACCCTCTTGAAATGAAGATTCTGCCACCCCCTACAGGCTGAACTCTGGGCTTTATCTGCTCCAGAAACTTCTTAGTGCAGGAAACTCACTCCAGCCTGGCAATTCACACACTGGAAGTATCTGAATCCTCTCTTGTTCCTCTCCAGGTTTCATTCAGGACTTTGTCTAGCATACCCCCAAGCTCAGTTCCTTTGACCAGTCCCTATTTCTTTTTCAGCTTCCTTTTATGTGTAGTCTTCCCCCATTAAAGGGTAAGCTCCTAGAGAACAGGTACTGATTTTCATTTGTAGTCTAAGTGTTTAGCCCCAGGGCCTCTGATGAAGCAAGGGTTTAATGAAATGCTAATTGACTTGTAGACTCTTCACCAGTTAGCCAAATACACATTTTATCTAAATATACATGAAGTTGAATTGTAATATCTTTTACTTTTAAAAAAAACTTTTAAAAATGAAGAACTTAATAGTCAAGTATTTAGTGAAACTTCCTATAGGTATTTTTATGTATGGAGGGGCCAGACCTGTGATTTCCCTGATATGTTCAATCATTTCAGTAGTGTCTGACTCTTTGTGAACACGGAGTTTTCTTGGCAAAGACACTGGAGTGGTTTGCCATTTCCTTCTCCAGCTCATTTTACAGGTGAGGAATTGAGGCAAACATGATGAAGTGATTTGCCCCAGGGTCACATAGCTAGTAAGCGTCTGAGGCCAAGATTTGAACCAAGGAAGATGAGTCTCCTGACGCTGGACATGCCACTCTATTTCCCCACCTACCAGCCCTTCACTGATATAGGAACCCCAAATAAGGAAATCTCCTTTCTCAATACAAATTGGCAGTTGCTCTCCAATTTTATTGCTTTAGAAAGTTGACAGAGGTCCTCACAGATGGTGACTAACCCAAGTCCAAATGGATGCATGACTTAAATATAAAAGGTAACATACAAACAAATTAAAGGAGTAAGGAAGATTTTACCTTTCAAATCAATGGATAGGAGAAGAATTCATGACTGAACAAAAGATACAGAGGATGACAGAAAATAAAACGAATAATATATATATATATATGTATATATATATATATATATTTAATTTTTGCACAAACAAAACCAATACACTTAAAATTGGAAGGGAACTGTTAACTGGGTGGGGGGAACCTGATGCAGATCTTTCATAAAGATCTAATTTCTTAGATAAGAAACTTATTCAAATTTAGAAAATTGAGTCATTCCTCAATTAAAAAATCATCAAAGAATATTAACATGGAAAAAGCCAAGTTAACAATTCCCAAATAAAAAAATAATCCAAATCACTAATAATTAGAAAAATGCAAATTAAAGTAACTCTGGGATTCCACCTTACACCATTCAGATTGGTAAAGTTGACAAAAAAGGAAAATGACAAATGTTGGAGGGGATGTAGAAAATGACAGGTAAATTAAGGCACTGTTGTTAGTGGAACTGTTAGTTGGTCTACCTGTTCTATAAAGCAGTCTGGAACCATGCCCAAAAAAGTACTAACTTGGCGCACCCTTTCATCCAGCAATACTACTACTCACTCCCTGCTCCAAAAAGAAGAAAGAGAAAAAAGATCCATATGTAGAAAAAATATTTATAGGAGTTTCTTTTGAAGTAGAAAAGAACTGGAAAACTGGTTTTCATCAATTGGAGAATGTCAGAAAAAAATATGGCATATGAATGTAATGGAATACTATTTTGTCATAAGAAATGAGAAAAGGGATAGTTTCAGAGAAACCTGAAAAGTTTTGCATGAATGGATGCAGAGTAAAGTGAGTGGAACCAGGAGAACAATTTATACAAATGTAACATTGTAAAGATATTTGTAACAACATCATAAAACAATTTTGAAAGATTTAAGGACTCTGATTAGTGCAATAAACCACCATTCTGGAGGATCTATGATGATACCTATTAGCCTCCCATGGTAGAAAGTGGATGGAACCAAGATGCAGAATAAGACATACATTTTTGAACACAGTCAATATAGTAATATTTTTTCTTGATTGTGCATATTTGCTAAAATAAATTTGTTTTCCTTTTCTTTTTAATTGAAGATAGAAACGAGAAATAACAAATGTTAATTAAAAAAAATCAAAATAACATTTATAAAACTTTCTGCTTATGCTTCTTGTAAGAAAGGACCATGTAATATACTTTTTTCTTATTCTACATCATCTACTATGTTGCTAAGTACATAATTGACCCTTGGTAACACTTATTAGTTGACAAATTCAAATGATGCATATTATATAAATATACTATGTTTAACATGAATTATCTCAGTCCATATACAGTTTTACATAATAGTGAGTAATAGAGAGACTTAAAGCTTAGGTTTTAAACAGATCTTCAGTAATGAGTATGGCTCATCAGACTATAAGTGATTGTATATGCCATATGATATACCATAAAGTCAAAAAAATCTAAAAGAATACATTTCTCTGAATTAATAATCTTTAGTAGTGATATGATCATCCTATATGTTTTGTGCATGTTTACCAAAAATAAATTCCAGTAAATGAAATACAAAATTCAAACCTTTCTAAAATCTAAATCAAGAGAGCACATTTCTCTGCATTATCTTTAATTTGAATATAATTGTGCTACATATTTCATGCATGTTTATTGAAAAATAAATTCCACTAAATGAAAGGCAAAACACAAACCTTTCTAAACTCTAAATCTATTTTAGTACATTTCTCTGTATTAGTTGCCCTTAATAGGAATATGATCATACTACATATTTTATGCATGTTTACTGAAAAATAAATTGCATTCATTGAAATATAAAGTACAAACCTTTTCCAGAAATGTGTCAAAGTTGAAATATTTCTGTCATGTGGGATATGATTCTCTTTGGGGAAACTCAGGATGATATACCAGTAGAAGAGAGTTTTTTTCCATCTCCTTTCCTAATTTTAAGTGGAGATCAAGGAGTTTATGCCTGGCTGCCTCCAGGTAATCTGGATGAGGGGCTGCTACCCATTCATTAGGGATTGAGAAGAGAGTTTTCTAAAGGCTGAAAATCAGGTGCCAGGGGAGTTAGGAAAGTCTAAGATATACAGAGACTAATTGTGTAATCTCTGTCCACATTTCTCCTCAGTCCCTAAATTCTGCTATTAGATCAGGAAACAGAGACTGAGGATGCTATGTTTCCTGATGTAGAATGTCTTCACTTCTTAGTCATGGGAACTAGTTTTATTCACAAATCAACAGAGTAGTTATTACTGTAGGAAGAGAAGATTTAAAGAGAAGTATTTATAGTATTTAAACACTCTAACATTGTATAGACACTTGTCCAATTTATTGTAATGTCAATACCTTACTTTTTATTTAATTGATTATAATATCCTTGGCTTTTTTAAGTTCAACCTCCACATCTCATTCTTGGTGTGAAAATGATCCTGGTTTCTGAAAATCTGTTTCAATGGATCATAAGCTACCACAATGGAAAAACTTTGAGTACAGAACTGACTATGGGTCTGCTATCCAAAGACCAGTGGTTAAGTATTAATAATCTTGGAACCTCTGGTTATTATTGATAGGATTGGTTATGACTGACACCCAGGTGATTTTTTTGGGGGGGCATGGCGAGCCATGAAATACATGCAGTCAAAAATGATCCCCAGTCTTTGTAAAATAATTCTTCCACTTCTTCAGTAATGGAGAGAGTGGTGTGAAAAAGGGCAGAGTGCCAATAATTAAATAGTACATAGTCTACAAACAACTTGATTGTGATCTTAAAATGTGATCTTTATCCAATAATCAATAAGTTGACACATGACACAAGAAACTGAACCACATCCTTATTGACATTCTTGACATAAAATAGAAGACATAAACTTAATGGAAAGATGGCTTACAGGCTCTCCTCAATGACATGAATGAAGAAATCTGTGGAGATGGTCTCATTGTATATACAAAGGCAACAAGAAATATCACTTTTTAGGTTCTCAGTCATTTGACCTTACTTTGGTCATAAAGGGAATAAGCAAATAGACCAAAAGGAGTATCATTGTAACTTATATATCAATATCTTTTGTAGGCGATGGAGAAGCAGAGAAGTCCTATGCAGGATCTGACAAAATCATACAACTTATGCTAACATATTTTGATACTGGATTTCGATGTAAAAATGAAACAAAGGGCAAGGATGGAAGAAAGTTTGAAAATATGGTTTGAGTTCAAGAACTTAAAAAAGCCAAAGATTTAAAGAATACACAGACATCTTTTTCTTTATATAATTAATACTTTCTTCCCAAACAGTGGAGAGTTCTACACATGGTAAACACCAAATAAGGAAGAAGTCAGAAGAAAAAATAAATAGACTATATTTAACACATAGAAAGACATTGCTTACAGATGAAGTGATCATTTCAAAATTATCTGACTGTGGTCAGATCATCAGCTGCTTAATGTGAAGGTCAAAGAAAATTCCAAATTAAAAGAAGAGCCAAATATGAGAAGGTAATTCTAGGGATTACATAGACCTTAACCCATATTTGAATGAGTTGTCAACTAAAGGTTACCCTAATACTAACTCTTTGGGAAATTATCAGTAAACATAAGAAAGCCAAAGGGTCAGGAAACCATGAAAAACAGCAACTTCTTAATCTCCTTCCTAAATCAGGGAAATAGTAGTCAGGGACACATCCAGCTTAGAATATTAACTCATCTTCAAATCATGACAGAGAAGAGTGGCAGACTGTGAATGGCATCACTTAATTTTTTTTTAAATAAAGGCAGGAGAAAATAAGTTTGACATGAAATAAAGCTAAGGCAGGCTATCCCAAGGACATCTGTAGGTGAAATTAGAAGGTGTTCCCCTTAAAAAAAAGATTATATTTTTACTTATGGAAAACCAGGAATGGAAGAAAAGGCTGAGAAGAAATAAAATTTCAGTCCCTGTCCAAAAATAGTCTGTTGATTCTTCACCTTGTCCCTCTAACTTTTTTTTTTTTATTTTACTTCAGTAAAAGCACTTCAATCTATATCTGAGAGAATGATCTTTGGGGCATCATACTACTCTGAGAAAGATCCCATGGAAATGGGGCCTAGAGCTATCTGATAAATTATTTTTGAGGGAACTCATCTAGGTCATGTCTACTAATGGTGGGACTCCCCAAGGCTCTGAACTTGGTTGTCTTCTCTCCTCCCTCTATATCCTCTATACCTTCTTACTTGGGGGCAGCTAGGTGGTGCAGTGGATAGAGCACCAGTGCAGGAGTCAGGACACTTGACACCTTAGACACTTGACACTCAATAGCTGTGTGACCCTGGGTAAGTCACTTAAC
This sequence comes from Bettongia penicillata ogilbyi, assembly GCA_023548195.1. Taxonomy (NCBI): domain Eukaryota; kingdom Metazoa; phylum Chordata; class Mammalia; order Diprotodontia; family Potoroidae; genus Bettongia; species Bettongia penicillata. The sequence goes on from JAJHZJ010000599.1 coordinate 2,904,403, forward strand.
CCCAATTGCCTCATTCTGGGTCATCTCTAGTCATCCTGATGAATATCTGGTCACTGGATTCAGATGGCTCTGGAAGATAAGTGAGGCTGGTGACCTGCACAGAACCTCCCTCACTCAAAACAAAGTCAAATGCAAGTCATGTCATCATTTCTCTGAAGGCATGGTCTTCTTTGGCAATGCAGGACAAACACACACCTTCTCACTTGGTAACGTCATCATATCCCATAGAATCAATTAACATCTTTATGTAAATGATTCTCAGATCTATTTATCCTGCTTTCCTGATACCACTCTCACTAAATACCTATTGGACATCTTGAACTGGATATCATCTAGATATCTCAAACTCAACATTCCAAAACAAAACTCATTGTCTTTACCACTCCCCTCCCTCAAAAAACCCTTCCCTTTTCCAAACTTCCCTATATTGAGAACACTACCATCCTCCTAGCAAACAGGGCACATAACATATGTGTTATCCTCAACTGCTCAACTCAAGGTTACCTCACATATCCAATCTGCTGCTAAGTCTTGTTTGAGTCTCCATTCATTTCTCAAATGTGCCATCTTCTTTCCACTTGTACAGCCTCCATCTTAGTGCAGGGAGGTCTATAATCTCATGCTGGGACTATTGCAATAGCCCAATGGTTGGTCTCCTTGCCTTGACTTTCTTCCCATTCCAGTTCATCCTCCACTCAGCTACTGAAGTGATCTTCCTAATTAATATGCAGGTCTGATCATACTATCCCCTTTAGAATAAACTCCAGTGACTCCCTATGGCCTCCAGGATCAAATATAAAATCTTTTGTTTCCTTTTAAAACACTTCACCATCTCACTCATTGCTTCCTTTTCAGTATTCTTTCACATTACTCCCCTGACTGTATGTATCAGTAAGCACCCCAACATGCACAGAGGGCCTGCTATTACAGGTTCTTAGATCTGCATTTGTAAAAGGAAAGGCAACTTTTGAGGGGTCAACAATCATTTTAATTAGTTCAACCAGATGCTTCTAGACATGCCTTTTTATCTTTTACATTTCCAAAGCTACCAAGCCTCTTATCTATTCAACAAAGAAAATACAAAGAAGCAAAGGCCAATAGACAAGGCTCTACTTTTACATACATCCCTGGATCCAGAGAGCCTTTACATCAGAGCGGTTGCGGGGAGTGGACAGGGGAGGGGGTCTGAACATACGGCCACTCAGGGTCTTGACCAGGTAATCATAACATCCTTCTCATAAGCCAATCCCCCAAAGTAAAATACCAACCTCCCAGTATATATAATGAAGACTCAGCTCCTGATTGGCTCAGAGGCCGTGGGCATGAAACCTACATGACTCAGAATAGCTATGAAGTCTCAGGGTTCAAAGGGAGTTGAACCTTCAGGTGCTCACAATTTAGCCTGAGCCTGGAAAACAACTCCAAACAAACAATTCCCACTTTGCTTGCTGTTACACTGTATTCAATAATCCATTAATACAAGACTTCTTGGTGTTCCTCAAGCCTGGTGATTCATCTCCTGACACCGTGCCTTTTCACTGACTATCTTCTACACTTCAAATGCTCTTCCTCTTCATCTCTTTCTTCTGGATTCTCTGCCTTCTTTCAAGACAGCTCAAATATGACCTTCTGTAAGAACCCAATCCGAACACCACGACTAGTACCTTCCCCTCTGATATTTATATCCTATAAGTATGTAGTTAGAATTTTGTTTCCCCCATTAGAATGTGAGATCTTTGAGGGCAAGCACCATCTTTTTGTTTTTCTTTGCATCTCTAGTACTTAGTAGTGCCTGATACAGTCAGAGTCTAATAAGTGCCTGTTGTTGGATGCTGCTGCTACTATTCCTAAATTAGCTATCTATACAGAAGAGCAGTAGGAGAAAAAGGTTAGGAGGTCTAAAGGCAATTTTCTGTGTGCCAACAGCACAGCTAGTAGCTCAGAACTAAAGATGACAGAAGAAATCGCACATGCATAGTTATTCAAGACAGAAGCTCAGAGTTTGATCCAAGATGTGGTGGCTTGCCTAGATGGAACATCCCAAGTACTCAGCCATAGCCCCATATTGCCAATATAAAGCAATTGTCTCTGCATGTATTAGGGAGTAGAAGTATCTCACATGTTTGTATCAAATTACAGGGTCTAAACTTTTCTGGCACTTTTTAAAATGGTACATATTTCAGGGAAATGAGAAAAACGGGAAAGAGTAGGAACTGCTCCTAAATATGCTAGAAACTATGGAAAACTACTGATATTAGCATCAGTTGGGCCCTTGAATAGAGGCCTGAGTGTTTCTCAGTGCTGACTGTTCAGCATTGGCAGAGTTCTTAAGAAATGCTTTTGCTCATTAGCAAAAAACACTGAAATGGAACACAGAAGATCTTTAGAACATATCCAGCATGCATACAAAACTATCCTACTTCACATCATGATTCTTTCCCCCAAAGACCAGTTTCTTTCAAATCACAAGACTTCATTTTATAACAAAGGAGATTAAAAAAAAAACAAACCCTAATCAATGCAATTACTATCCATGGTATCCTCCTGACAGTGAGATGATGGATTTGGGGTGTAGAATGAAACATATGTTTTGAACATGGTCACTGAGGGAACTTGTTTTGCTTGATAATACATATTTGTTACAAGGAATTTGTTTTTGTTTTTCAGTGGGGTAGTTGAGTGAGAGGGAGAGAAAATGGATTCCTATTTTTTAAATTCAATTTTATTTTTATTTCTAAATTATCTCTCTCCCCAGTCCCTTCTCCTACCCACTGAGAAAACAAGAAAAACAACTCATTACAAATATGTATAGTTATACAAAACAAATTTCCTAGTTTATCATATTAGGAAGGAAGGAAGGAAAACAAGGAAAGAAAGAAGGAAGAGAGTGTGTTTTAATCTGCTGAGTCCATTAATTGTCTATCTAGAGGTGGATCGTATTTTTTTATCATGAGCCTTTGATTTGCAGTTGGCCATTGTGTTGTTCAAATCTTTCAAATATGATTATCTTCATAATATTGCTGTTGCTGTATAATTTGTCCTTCTGGCACTGTTTGCTTCAACTTACATTAGTTCATTCAAGTCTTTCCAGCTGTTTTTGATACCACCCCCTTCATCATTTCGTACAAAAAAATAGTTCTTCATCACATCTATATGCCATAAATTGTTCAGTCATTCCTCAATTGAAATGCATCCCCTCAGTTTCCAATTCTTTGCTACCACAAAAAGAACTTCCACAAATGTTTTTGTACATAGGTTACTTTTGTCATTCTTTGATCTCTTGATTCCTGTTAATTTGAAAATAATACTTTAATTTTAAAAAATATTAAAAGAGGCAGATTAAATTCTCAGCAAATGTGTATGTCATACCATTAGCATTCATTGCCATGTCATCTCTTAGTATTTTGCAAAGCATTTTTAAAGCTTCAAAACTTGAAATCTCATTATTATCAACTCTTTTGCTAGTAAAGTGAACCAAAAGATTGAGGTAATTGGCCAGATGATTCAGACAACAAAGATTTTGCTCAGAATATCTTGATGCTTGAGGTAAAAGCTGAATTATTTGAATAATTACCTAAACCCTGTAATTCAAGTGCTTATATAGACAATATTAAAATTAGCTAAGTAAATCAGTGATTCTTTCAAAATATATTTATTTTCCCACTAAGTCTGGTCAAGAAATAAATCAAATAAATCAAAAAGTGGGACATTCTTTCTGAATTAGTCAAGTCAAAGAATTTTTTTTTCCTCAGTAGTAAGATTTTGGTCTGAATGATCTCCACTCTCCATTTTACTTTGCTAGTGAAGGCAAGTCTTGTTCAATTATAAAGCATAAAAAAAAATTATGGAGGCATTCTTTATGCTGATTGAGTAACTGCCAGACTCAGCTCACAACTAAATGTTCTAATTCTTAAAGGAAAGCTTTTCATGAAAAGAATTATGTGTGACATACTGATGTACTTTTTCCCAAGAAAAAGAAGAAAGCAGATTTGCTTCTACTATATACATCCAAGAAAATACAGAATCTTGTTTGTTGACAACAGCTGTGCTTATAGTAGCGAGGCTTAAGATAATGAACACTCATAAGCATAGAATACTATTGAAAAACACAGAAAAGTTTCCTGCAAACATGCCTAAGATACTACAGTGAGTGCCTGGCAACTTTTGACTACTGAATGTGATGTGAAATTGGTGGCTGATACCTGAACAAAGGAAAATGTCAACTAGGAAGTTAGTGTATGGAAACGCTTTACTGCACAAACAAAGCATTAAAAACACAATGCAGGTCTATAAATACAGTGTGGTGATAAGTCCACTGAGGTCATGAGTCAGCTTTTCAGTGGCTTGAAATGATTAGGTGCAGATTGCTATCAAACTAGCCACCATTCTTCTCATACCTTTATCTCTCTGCCTTGCCACCTTATTATTACTTCCAAGTAACAAAAATTAGAAGGAATTATGATGTTTGCTTGCTCAGGAGGTGTTTTACCCAGTGTCGGCATGAAGGCAATATCTGTGTCAGTCATGAAAGAAACAAATATACCTTTTAGAGATAGGACCATAGTTTTAATAATAGTAAACTCCAACTACCTAACATAGGTCATTCTATGGTTACAATTCAATTACTATGCGCTGAGTAGTGTGCTACATAAAGTTAAAGTAAATCTGCTCTAGGTGAGTGAGGGGAAGGTTCTGGCCAAATGGTTTACTGCTGAATGAATGAAAATTGGTTAAAAATAATAGGATCATAGAGTTAGACATGGAAAGGATTGTAGAGATCTTTCAATCCATCTGCCTCATTTTATAGTGGAGGGACCTGAAATCCAGAGGTTTCATAACTTGACCACGAGCATAAAATTAGCAAGTGCCAGAGGCAGAATGTGAAACCTGGGCTTCTGACTCCAGATCAGAGCTGTTTTCACCATACCAAAATACCTCATTATCCAGACGTTGTATTTATACCTATTTCACTTTCATATATGAAGTTACTTGCGTGTGACTTCCCCCATCCCACACCCCCACTTTTATTCATGCTAGTGGATAGTCAGGTGAGTTGATGTCTGCCTGGAAAACAGTTATTGGTGGATCATATGTAACTGAATAAAACTGAAGATTGCAGACTACTCAGAAAAGTTTTAAATAGGAACATTTGTAGATCTTTGGATGACCAAAGATAAAAGTAGCTTTCTACTCTTGTACTTCTTCCCTAAAAGCAAAATAAAATAAAATGACTCTCATTTGTCTTTCAGAATTTCCAGACTGCATAATCCTATGTGGGACCAAAATAGACTGACTTTTCTAACATTTGAGCCTCAGTTTCCTCATCTATTAAATGATCTCGGTGGCACTAACGCTTAAGTGCGGAAGTCTTAAAAGAGATGATATAGGAACACTGCTTGTAGACCTTAAAGCATTATATAATAATCAACTGTCACTACTATTTTATGAAGCAGCTAGATGGCAGAGTGGAGAGAGAACCACATTTGGAGTGAGGAAGACCTGAATGTGAATCCTGACACACAAATCAATTGTATGACCCTGGACACAACAATTAATCTTTCTCTGCCTTAGTTTCTCATCTGTAAAAAGGGATAATATTACCTACCTCATTAGGTTGTTGAAAGGATGAAATTATATATGTAAAGGCACTTAGATATTATTATTAATAAAATATAAATATTATAATAATATAAATATAATAAAATAAAATAAAACACATAAAAATGAATATTATCCTTCAATGGTCTCACCTTATGAAACTTTGTATATTTGTTATGTTATCATTATTCAAAATACTTTTGAAATTCTTATTAAAATTTTGTTAAAATTATTATTAAAATTCTCCTCCAAAGCAGAAAATGAATCTCATTGTTTTATGTCAAATTCACTTTGGAAAGGCAGCATGGCAGTGTAGAGCACAATGAGTAGAGAGCCAGTTTTCAAATCATGAAGTGCTGAATTCAAGTCCCACCTTTGATACATATTAGCTGTGTGACCTTGGACAAAATATTTAACCTTTCAGTGCTCTCAGGTGATTGCCTAAGACACTAATGAAATCACAGTCCAGACTAATTTCATTTCAACTTAATCATTCACCTTATTCACCAGACTTGGCTCTACTTGACTTTTGGTTTATAAAATTATAATCCATTTATAAAGGCTAAAAATGTGGTACCATTGAGAATGTTCAAAAGAAAAATTTTGGAGTATATAAAAGCAATTCCAAAAAGAGAAGTTCTACAATTTGTTTTTGTAATGGAAGCATTGTAGATGACTAAGATTAATTCCCAAGGTAGCTCCCTTTCAAGGATATAGAACTTAGAAAGTATAGGTCCTAATGTTTGTTGAGAAAATATAAAAACTAAGTCACTTTGTAGTCACATTTTATAGCTTCCATTCACTCAAAGATATTTACTGAACACTTGCTCTATAGATAAGCTAGGGAAACAAAGATTAATAAAATAAAATTCCTTTTCTCAAGGAGCTTACAATCTAGTAAGAAAAATAAAGAATACAAGTAAGTATATGAATACAAGTAAGTATAACACAAAATAGAATAAACACAAGTATAATATAAAAATAGAGATAATTTAATTATGAAATCCTATGAAAGTTTGGAAGGAGAGATCACTTTGCCGGGGAAGGGGGAAGAGGAGTTTTTGCAGGGAAAAATGAGTGGATCATGAAAGACTGTAAAAATGTCTTGTTCTTTGCAATGTTAATATTTGGATTGTAGTGGGCAAAAAAGCCTCCTGGGTCAAATGGCAAGATACCCTTGAAATATGTGGACATGCTGCTTTAAATTCAAGCTAAGAAAGAAAAATTAGTTAGAGATTTATTCGTTATAAAAAGGAAATTCGTTCCATTGCTAGACTATTAAAATGCCCAGCCCAAAGTCAGGAAAACTCATCTTCCTGAATTCAAATCTGGCCACAGACACTTACTAGTTGTATGACCCTAAACAAGTCACTTAACCCTGTTTGCCTCAGTTTCTTCATCTGTCAAATGAACTGAAGAAGGAAATGGCAAACCAGTCCAGTATCTTTGCCAAGCAAACCCCAAATGGGATCAGCCAGAGTCAGACACAACTGAACAACAACACAAAGATTAAAATAATGTCTTATCACATTTTTATGTGTTATTACATTAAAGGAGAAAATTATTACCTTTACCAAAACTAGAATCTAGGAGGAGAATTAAATCATGTTGGGATTAGCTGGTTTGAATTACCTAAGTATATTATATTAATTTAGATATTTCCATAGTTACCATAGTATATACCACTCCTTAATCTCATTCCTGTCCCACAATGGGGATTCAGCTTCTTCCCTAGCAACAGGTTTTCAGATTGTCTGATTGTCTCATATTTCCATTTGTACTTTAATTTACAATAAAGGTTCAGGCATCCAACTTCCTCCACGAAATCTTCCCTGATTTTGTCAGTTAAAATGATCTCCTCCAAAGCACATTTTTCAAGCATGTACCACATTATTTTGTATTATAGTTATCTGAACATTTGTTACATTTTGCTCCATGACTTTAAGCTCCACAAGAGGAGAGACTACATCTTTTCTAAAATTTTATCTCACCTACCACATATTTAACACAGGACTCTGTAACCCTTAATGTTTAGGCCGTAATGAAGCACTTAATGTTTGTTAAATTGAACAGAAAACACTAGTTATTTATGATATAAACAAACCTCCAAATATAAAGTCAAAATACCACAATCTTATTTTAGGTCATAATTTAAGCTAGTTTGTATATATAGGATTGGCTGGAAATGAAGAGATTTGCAAAATAAATCTTTTAGAACTGTAGCTCACATAATAGGGGGTGTGTGTGTATGTATGTATGTGTGTGCATGTGTGTGCATGTGTGTGTCTGGTAGCAATTTACAATCTGTGGAAGATTACTATAAAACAATTGATAAGGACCTCTAAGGTCCTTTCTAGTTCTAAATCTGTGATCTTATGAGGGATCAGCTACATGGAACCATTACCTCCATTCAGTCAGCTTCAGGAGGGTATATAGAGCATTAGAAGACACTCTATAGAACAGCCTGCATTGACACAAGCCATCCTCATGTCTGGAATGTACTCCCTCTTCATCTCCACCTTTTAGAAACCTCATCTTTCTTCCAAGATTCTGCTACAGAGCCATTCCTTGAGACCACTCCTTAACTCCACTCCAGTTTCTAGTGCTTTTTCCTCTCAAATTACTTTTTATTATCTATATACATGTTTTATTCTTTCCCCTCCCCACAATAAATTTAAGTTTCTTGAGGGGAAGTACAATTTTCCATTGTTTTCGCATCTCCAAAACCTAATATAATTCTTTGTACATAGTAGGTGCTTAAAAAAAATGTTTGCTAAATTGGAAAAGGGAACATGTCAGAAACTGGGTGGGAGATAAAAGTGGAAACAAAAGAGTATGTGCACATATGTGTGATATGAATGTGAAATTCACATTGATGAGGAAAGGAATCTATATAGAAGCTGATGAGAGGGCATTGTTATACATGATAAACTCTACTGCAAAAAACTCTGTATTGCCTATTTATTTGTAGTAAGTCATTCACAATAAATATTTATTAAGTGCTTAATATATGCCAGGCAGTATACTGAGCTCAATATTCAGTAATCACAAGAAAATAACCATAAACAGATTTTCAAACTTGAGTTTAAATGGTAACTTTAAGGAAACAGTCAAGGCAGGGAATTTTAATCAAGCAATACTATTTTTCATGGGGACAAATAAATTTACTTTAAGATATATGTGATATATGGAACTTTCCATTATTCATAATCTTTGATTTAAAAAGTATAAATAAGCACAGCTGAAAATTGTACAGTGTGTAATTCCAGTACTGCGTGATTTCATAAAGATGAAACTGCTTTCTATAAACCCAACCTGGGTATTATACTTTGATACATCATAAATTCATCTGTTTTTATAACAAAACATTTGGCTCTTTACTCATACACAAACCATTTCCTTAGATGGAATTCTTGTAATCCAGAGCAGAAACCAAAAGCTAACTCTTCTTCAATAATCTGATGGTTCTGTGATCTTGAAGACAAAAATATTCTCTCCAATGATGCAAATAGTAGACCATCCATGCCCTTCCATGCTGAGTTTTTCTTGTCCATGGCCTCCCATAAATCCTCCACAGAGAATTCACCCAATATAAGTAGTGCTTTCTTCTAATTCACTTGACACTGCATACAATCAATGGCATCTTTACAACTTGTCTAGTCATTAACTCCCATTTTTTTCCATATAGTCACATAACTGACTCTCTTTTCCAGTCACATCTCTCTCTGATAACACTATTTACATCCAGTCTCTTGCAAAATTTTGGGTTGAGAATAAGCTATAAATAATTCCTTCCCATCATGCATCTCTCCATTGCTTTTTGGGTAATGGTCAACTTTCATTCTTTGGAGACTGTGGCATTCCATGACTCTTATCATCAGAAGAATATTGTTACAACCATTATTAATAAAATAACTTTGTTTTGGGGAGAAACTTTGAATGATTATAAGCTCTACACAATTTTCCAAAGACAATGCAGTTCATTCTTCCCTGCAAGTTAAATTCTGGATCTAGCTCACTGTTCATGTACAATGTTTGTTCAAGATATGTAGACTAACAGAACAAGTCTACAGGTTGTCCATGCAACAACATAGTAGTATGAATAATAGGTTGTCACTGTTTAAGAAAAAAAAGTTTAAAGTATCGAAATCAAGATATCCCTACATAAAATGTAGGCAGCTATCTAACTCATGTGATTTAAGTGCTATCAAATGGATACACATACTCAAAAATGCTTCTTCATTGGCCTACCATGGCACCATCTCTTCCTGTCTAAACTCCTTCCTATTATCAGAATAAATACTTTGGAGAAAACCTCTTCTAAACATCACATTAATTTTGAAGAGGTAGTGGAAGGCATCAATGATTACAGCAGACAGGTTTACTCTCCCATTCATATAGGCACAGATTGATGCATCAGTTGTCATCATGGAAGGGAGGAAGGAGGGTTAAAGGAAAAGATGTCAGTCAGTAGATGAGGTATTATATTTTGCCTTTGCCAAATGGTTACATTTAGAGGAGAAGGTCAGAAGCCTGGAAAACTGCCAAAGGAAGGCAGGAGCTTGTAGGGTCATCTAGTTTAGGAAGAGGAGGGCAGGAAAGGTAAAGGAGGAACCTACAAAGTAAGGGATCAGACTTTGAAGATACTAGATACCCAAATGTAAGGGATTAGTGAAATAAAGGGGATCAAGACAAACTTTGCTTCCCAGTTTTGTCTAGAATTTGTGCTAGTCACTATTTCATCATTGCACAGTAATAAACCATACAATCTGCATTCTATTTCTGTGTAGATTCTGTAAAAAGCCTGAAAATTCCTTAATTTCATCATAAATGTTTTAGAAGTTGAGCCCAGAATTGCTAACCAAGTACAGTCAGTTCCTAGTTTTCCACAGGACAGCTTGCTATGTACCTTCTAGACTATCCATGTGCTCTGAAGGGGAGTGAAGGGAACTTTCCCATCTAGGAGCTGCCTAAGCAATCTTTATTTCCCTCTGGTCACCCAACAAAGTTCCACTCATTTGCTTTCTGTGGTTTTATTCTCTCTATGGTTCCAGGGGCATTTCACTGACAACTAGCTGGGAGTGGGAAGGTGGTAGAGAAGATTAGGGCAGGGGACAAGAGTGGAGACAGATGAAAGGCAATAATTACCTTTCCTCTAAACCAACGCTGAGCCTTTAAGAGCTAGTCACCTCCCCATTCCTTCATACAAAAATATTGTTGTTGTCAAAGAACATTTGACTTCCCAACAATCTCACTGCTGCCTCCTGGTGTAAGTTAAGGAATTGAAATGGGGCCTTTAATAGGGCAAGCATCAAAGGAAAAGTATTTTAATTCATCATCAACTGGCAGACTTTTTTTCAGAGCCAGTCTTCAGTATTCAAATATGACTTTGACAACAAGGAAAGCACTGTGCCATTAAAAAAAAACACACTATTCATATTCATGCTGTTCTCCATTATGGCTCATAATCAAGAATTAAGTATACCAAAGCCATCCACCTTAAGATTTGCTATCCATTACTTTTCATGTGACTCATTCACTCATACAAAATAGAATGTCTCCTTCTCCTTGGAACTTATCTTTATGTCAAATGCCAAGCAAGAAGATTAATAGAGAATTTCTACTCAATTCAAACCTAAGACTATGGGAAGTTGAGTAATATTCTCTTACTGTAGCACAAGAATAAACTAGAAACCTCGAATTTATTTAAAATGATTTCTACAAAAGCCTTAACCCAGTCAGATTAAACCAAAAAGAGCTAAAAGTGTATAAAGTATAGTCATTCTCCTCTAATTTGTACAATATTTAGTTGGCTTTCTTCTTTCTGACTGAGGGGACGAGATCAACAGTGATATTCTCCTGACCTGAAATTAGTAAGTCCTCTCATTTACCTCGAAGTCTATTCACCAATTTTCACATACTTTTTTGGATATAATTTCTAGCCTATGGTGTGATATTTGGCAGAGAATGGAAATACACAAATCACAATTCTCTTGTTTATGAAACAAACCTTCCACCACTCTATATGTAGATATCTTCAAAAGAGGGAGAGAAAAAAGTATATTCAATATTATCAGACAAGAAATATTGCACAAGATATGTTGATAGGAAAATCCTATACATTTTCTCACTCTAAGAGGCAATTGCATATATTTTATATATACAGTCAACAGAAATATTCTTTTTATTGGAATAAATTAAATAAGTAGATTTCCTCATTTAAACTGGAATGTCAGATAAAAGTGGTTTTCATTCATCATGACAGTTATTCACCTTTGTCAACCTTAATCACATTTTAAACTTGAAACATAAGTTTTTTTTATTTTCAGATTAAACCTTAATTAATATTCACCGAATAACAGTCTTTCATACATCATATGTTGCAATTATCTATACACAAGCTCCGTATGTGACTGTATAATAATTTTACCTCAAACTTACTTTAAATGAATTAAGTTGAATAAAAAGTCAAGAATTAAAAACAGTATGTCTAATACCTTAGTCTGTATAATTACACTTACAGGTGTCTTAATGTTACTCCACCCAGAATCTGTGAATGACAGAAAGCATTTTAAACCATTCCTTAGAGAGCAGGTCTTTCAAAAAAAAATCAGTCCAATCATTTTCCCAATACATATTTGATGCAAATCAAATATTGTAAATATATATATAATAAAACATATGACTTAAAGAATAAATAAATACCCTTGTCAGTCTTTCCTGATATCCTTTCCTAACTTCAGCTGGAAAGAAGTGAACGGACAGTTCAAAATCAAGGCAACAATTCTAATCCCTTCTTTGAATCAGTTCAGAAACAAGTTCAACTTTAAATCAATCTGAACAGTAGATCCAGGTTTTGTTTAAGTGTACAATCATAATGAAGGAACCTTTTGTATACAACATAAATCTCATGGTAACAAATTAAAGAGTTAACAGTTTATAGGAGTTCCTTCTTGCACATACCACAGAGCTGGGTCAAGACGAATGTACCAAGGAAACAAGGCAAGCAAGTTCTCCCTGACTGACAGGCCAACTTGTTCACAAAGCTCTCAAACAGATCGTGTTATAAGTGTGCAGCAAGCATACCAAGAAGTGAAGAAAATATGCAAACAAAAACAGGCTGCTTGATTTTTAAACTGTCACTGATCAAGGAAAGAGTGGAGGAGTTTCTAAGGGACCCTGTTGTTAACAGTTCAGAAACTTCTAGCAAAGTGATTTGTTTTGTTTTCCCGACACCCCTTCCCCCCATCCAGGTAAAGATAACACTGTCCTACTTCTGCCTCTCGATCGACTTGTGTTCACAGTCTACCTGTGCATTTGTGCATTTACATTAAATTAAAAAGTCTACTCTGTACTTTCAAAACTAGCACATGGCCCGAAAGACTTGGTTTTAAACATAACAAACATGGATTTATAAAGAAGTGATTATAGGGAGCGTAGGATTCCTACTTCCAGCCTGGTCTGGTTTTTTGAAGAAAATGTTGCCAAGAGCACTCAGTGCTTCAGCAGGTATTTTTCACACCAATAACCCTGACTGGGAGCATCCTAAGTGGAAGCCAATCGGAGAAGCATCTGCAGACGTTAACAGCTGGATTACCCAGGGAGAACGATGATTTTCTTGCCTGGGGCAAAATATTTTCAAGGGAACCAAGGATCTCCTGATTTCTCTGTTCTAACCCTCCTCCCAAGTGGTCTCAGTCTCTCAACTCTTCTGGATTGCCTTTTTCTTTTTTCTGGTAGGGGCAGCAGCCGCAGCAGCAGCCTCAAAGACTGTAAGAACGGAGGCTTCCCCGGCCAGCTCCCCAGTCAGGCAGGATTGACACCAGTTGTGGGGAAAGGAAAGTAGTGCGCAGACTCGTCGCCGAGCTCAAACCTGCTCTCAAGTGAAAAGCTGACGGGGGGGGGGAGGGGAGGACAGCGAGTGCGAGGAGGAGGGAATCCTGTTTAATTCAAAGTCCTGGGGGGTGTGGGGGCGGGTGGGGGCTCCTCTGGCCCCGCCTCCCTCCCTCTCCCCGAGCTCTGGGCTCCACCTCCTCCGCATGCACACAGATATACACACACTCACCCACACAACTGTACATGCAAACATATAGCCAGCTCAATGCACATACGCACGCGGAGCTCAGGACTTACCTGAAAGCTTTTCAGTTGGTTCCAGCGGGCTGTGGGGACCAAGGATAGGGACAGCCTAAAAGGAGAAGCTGCTGAGCCGACTTCGGAGGGGGGGGGGGGGGTCGGGAGGGGGAGGGGGGAATCCCCAGGGCGGACTTTCTAACTGAGGTGGTTGAGTGTTCTAATTAAGTCCCCTCACCAGCAGCCCCCTCCCCTCCGCTGCTCCCAGGCCAGGGAGATAGAGAGACTTGGCCAGGGCGCGCGCGCACTCTCGGCCAGACGCGCACACACTCGCACAGACGCGCACGGAGGAGAGCCACCGGCAGTGGAGCGGCTTTGGCGGCGCCGGCGCAGAGGTGGAGGGGAAACTTGGGGGAAGTTAGTTCTTGCAAGTCCCCGGAGAGGCAACACGAGAGAGGGAAAAGGAGGGACTCCGAGCTTGGATTCCTCGGGACTGGGCGCCGCGCCCTGCTTCAGGACAACTGCGGGAGCCCCGGAGTAGTCGGTGTTGGCAAGGCAAGGAGCAGCAGCGGCGAGGACAGAAACCGTGAAACCCCAGCCTCGTGTTGGAAGTGGGACTCGGGTTTGGGCTGGGGCGGGGAGCCGAGGAGGTGAGAGAGTGAGAGTGCAACGGAGGGGAAGCGATTCCAACTTCTCACCTCTGGGAAGCGAAGCGACCTAGCCAGCATGTCCGGAGAGAAAGTAAGCAGAGGCGCCTTTCCCAAAGAAGACAATTTACTGTGAGATCCCGCCAAATAGAGATCCCCAGACCCCAGCCTGAGGCTCTCCTTTTCCTCACTCCCCCATCCCATCCCATCCGAATCAGGAGACAGAAAGAGGCAGCCGCTGTCGCGGCCGTGCGCTGGGGGGGTGAAAGCGGACAGCTCCCTTCACTTTCCAGCCTGCCTGCCCCGGGACTCTTCAGGATTTCGGGTTCCTTTTTGGCCATCCCTAGAAAAGGACTGACTGTGACTTGTGTTTTTAATTTGTATACTCATTGCTGAGATCTGCCTTGGAGTGGCGAGTCAAGACCTAGCCGGGCTGCCCTTGACATCCACCCACCCACACCGCACCGCGCCCCCCCACCCCCATCATCCCCATCTGCTCCTGTCAAATGAAAAAACCAACGAGAAAGACCCCAGCACTTCCGAAGCAGAAAGCCCCTCTTTGGCACTTTCCTGTTCTCAGCCGCCGGGATCCACACTGAACTTTGTGGAGATCCTAGGGCACAACTTTTCGTGACTGGTTTTAAACAAGGAAGAAAACATTAAAAAGGAAAAAAAATCAGTGCCCAACGGCGGGCACCGGCGAAGAAGGAAGAAAAACGACCAGCGAGAGCAAAACGAAACTTGCACCACTCCGGGGTGGGGGACTGTCTGATAAGTTATCACTCCCAGGAGGATATATCCCAGGCAGCTTGGTCCAGAGTCAGGGGGACTGCTGGGGCTGTGGAACAGTGTCTCTGGTCTGGGACCCCTCCTCCCACTGCTTCTCCCCTCCTTCTCCCGGCCCCGGGAGTCACCGGCCCGAGAAGATCAACCAAGTTTACCGCTGCTACAGCGCCTGGACTGGTTTCCCTCGAGCAGCCAACATTGATTTTCTCCGGGCCGAGGGCGGAGGCGGCAGCCGGCAGTGCGGAGGGGCCGGCTGCGGGCTGCAGCCGCTGCAGGCGGAGAGCATGTCCAAGCCGGTGGACCACGTCAAGCGACCCATGAACGCCTTCATGGTGTGGTCCCGGGCCCAGCGACGCAAAATGGCCCAGGAGAACCCCAAGATGCACAACTCGGAGATCAGTAAGCGCCTGGGGGCCGAGTGGAAGCTGCTTACGGAGTCGGAGAAGCGACCCTTCATAGACGAGGCGAAGCGCCTGCGGGCCATGCACATGAAGGAGCATCCGGACTACAAATACCGGCCGCGCAGGAAGCCCAAGACCTTGCTCAAGAAGGACAAGTTCGCCTTCCCGGTGCCCTACGGCCTTGGCGGCGTGGGGGACCCGGAGCACCACGGGCTGAAGGCGGGGGGCGGGCTGCACGGGGGCGCCGGGGGCGGGCTGGTGCCCGAGTCACTGCTCGCCAACCCGGAGAAAGCCGCGGCCGCCGCCGCCGCCGCCGCCGCGCGCGTTTTCTTCCCGCAGTCGGCAGCCGCCGCCGCCGCAGCTGCCGCCGCGGCGGCCAGCAGCCCCTACTCTCTGCTGGACCTGGGCTCTAAAATGGCAGAGATCTCCTCCTCCTCCTCGGGGCTCCCCTACGCGTCCTCGCTGGGCTACCCGACGGCCGGGGCCGGTGCCTTCCACGGGGCCGCCGCCGCAGCTGCAGCCGCCGCCGCCGCCGCCGGGGGGCACACGCACTCGCACCCCAGCCCAGGCAACCCGGGCTACATGATACCGTGCAACTGCAGCGCCTGGCCGAGCCCGGGACTCCAGCCGCCCCTCGCCTATATCCTGTTGCCTGGCATGGGCAAACCTCAGCTGGACCCTTACCCTGCAGCCTACGCCGCGGCGTTATGACCCAGCGCGGGGCGCAGCAGCAGCAGCTACAACCGTGTGTAAATATCTGTACAAATAGGGGGTGACTTTAATAATGAGGTCTCAGCTATACAGCGGCGCATGTACATATGTATAGGTATGAGCTCTATGTCCTCCTTATTGTGATTGTCTGTATATATCCGTATATAATATGTATAGGTACCCGAGTCAAAGATGGGAATGATGCGCGAGTGTGAAATGTGTATGAGCGAGTGTATGGTTGTTTACAAGATCATTTCAGACCTTCACTTGTACTGCAAACTTTTCTGGAGGGGCGGTTGTTTTCCAAATATCAGTGGTGCCTGCTATGCACTTCTGTACCTGTTGCGTTTTGTCCATTGGGGTCGGGGGTGAGGCGGGGGGGGCGGGGAAGTCTTTAAAAGTTGGTTTTCCTTTGTTGGTTTTTTCTTTCCTATTTTCTTCCTTTCTTGCGCAATATTGCATGCGTTCTATTCAAGTTTCCACCCGAAATTGCTTTCTGACCAACCTGGGAAAGCTGATTTGTTACTTGTTTTCGCAGAGCTGTGTTGCTCTGGGCTACCTTGTTTCCCTATCAACTCTGCAAGTGTCTTTTCCCCCAACAAGCAGAACACCCAAAACAAGATCCATTCTTGACAGGTGATGGACACAAATCTGGCATTTGTATATGAAATGATTGCTGTTTCCTTTGGTTACCACGTCCTATGCAAAATGGAATAGGAAACACAGAAAAAGAAATAGTATGTAAGGTAGAGGGTTGTCAATTGGATCTTTGTTTTTTTGTTTGTGTTTTTAACATACTGTAAGAGTTTAGTTCACTTTTTTGGACTCCAGGCACAACTTAAAGGGGTGGGTGGGAAGATCGCTCCTATTTTTCCATTACCATTAACTTTCAATTTAAGACTGTAAATTTGTACATGTCAGTGGAAACGTTAGGTGTTTGATCGAAAATGTGTTATTTACGTTGTCCGAAATTTGAGTCAGTTTTAGACTCCAACATTTTGATCGAATTTCAAAGTCAATTTTTTAAAATTGCGGGACCATTTCAGGATCGCAATTTGATGTAAGGTTAAATCAGACTTTTTGTCTGAGTGATAATTATATATTTATTATTTAGCAGAACTGAAAAATAGCATTGTTTTGACAGATGTCTATTCTCATTTTCAAATAGCCTTTATCTGCCAAATTTGAAGTGTTTCAATGTGCTTTGGAGTTCCCTACCTGATTAGCTTATTTTTAGAGCACCAGCAATTCAATTGCAGATGATGATAAAACACATTTTAGAGAAGATCCTTCTTCAATTATAGATTTTTGTTTACTTTTGTAATGTGTATATTTTGACCGTTTGTGAATGAAGCTGGCTAACATGTATTTAGTTTCATTTTGGCTTTATGTAATATAAAGTAAAAAAAGCTTAAGTATTGGTTTAACATTTAAGTGTAAATGGTTTTCTTGTGTGATCTTCTAATTTAATATTAGACTCTAAGCTATATCTGTAAATTAGAATCCTACTACCACTCTGTTCATTTTTGAACAAAGAGTTTAAATAAAGCCTGAAGCAGGGAAAAGAGAAAATCCTCTATTTCTTGTTGAGTTACTAACAAGATTTTTATCTGAATTGCCCTTACGTGCCTGGTCCAGGTGAAGTGTAAGGTATCCTCCAAAGGCAGCCTTTGTTTCACTTTTGAATAGATTTACTAGGAAATCTAAATCAAGCCATTGTTATTCAGAGCCAAAAACCTGATTTATCACATTTTTAATCGTGAATAGGAAAGAAGATAAAAACCCCAAGTAGTTGTATTATCTTAAAAAAAAAAAAAAGGAGGGGTATTCATGGACCAGTAGAACAGAGCCCATTGAGACCGTTCAAAGCATTTCATCGGTTTCCAGTAACATTTTAAGAGTGGAAAGTTGCCTGACCACTTTATCTTGTTCGTATATGAGCCCGACTACTTAAATCAGTGTAATTTGTTCACGTATCTGAGAGTATTCCTTATTTACACTTTAAGGTTTTCTTTGGAATTGTAATAGGTTCTAACTACAATATAAAACTCTTAGCCTTTTAACAGCTTTATTTTGCCATCAAAAATACACTTAAAATAGAATTATGGTCTAATGTTGTAGAGTGGAAGTGACTTTTCTAAACTGTAGAGTTTAGATGGGCAAAACATTTGCAATAATAGAGAATTTTGCTATTTTCGGAAGACATTTTCAGTGATCCAAGAAATGGAGAGTGAGAAAATCAACAGCCAAGAGTCAAATTTTATTTTTGTTAACATCAAGATTGTCATCCCCGAATTGCAGGGTCTTTTTTTTCTTTTTAAATATTCGATAATCCTAGAAACCTCACTTTATGTTTAAACCTACGTCTTTAAACTTGTGCTCCTCAACCTGGAATAATTTTTTTTTAATAATGAAAGTTTTGGAAATAACAAAATAGACTGGTGTTTTGACCCTGTTTCACTAATTAAAACAATCCCTCTCCTGTTATTCCCTGAGCTCTTTGCAATATTATAAGTTAATTCATATGGTTCTGAGCGATTATGCAAAACTAATTTGGACTGTCCAGGGGTAAT